>JAPYZO010001405.1:0-54293 GCA_030522905.1 Torymus flavipes
AAGAAAAAATATATATATATATATATATATATATATATATATATATATATATATATATACACGTTTTAAATTTCAGAATGAGATATTTATTTAGTTGCTTGAAAACTAATACAAGTGTTGCAAAATTTACTTTTAGAAAATGATTATTATGGTAATTTACTTTATATGTGTTTGGAACGCTTCCTTAATATTAATTTACAGGTGATTGTCCCTTATCGCCGCGTACAATGAATATCGGCGGCCGCGGGGCTAAATTAAACTATATGTATCAACGTAAATCCTCTCAAAATTAATTAACGAAGAAAAAAAACAAAATTGAATGAAATTCGGAAGCTGACCTTGACCCTGTCCCAACCCATGTCGTTATGTACTCGGTTACCCTACTGCTGTGCCCTGACCGGTGCACCTCCGACAACCCACCTGTAGTCTTAACAAGTGGGAGAGGAGAGGACGAAGTCCTCTATTTTCCGCCGTGAAGTACGCCGAGCAGGCCACGTGCAAAAATTGAACAAGGGTTACGACGCCGGTTCAGCTAAGCTGAGCGACTCGATCCGGTTTCATCTGAGGGTTAATCCCGGATCTATGCTTCTTACCTCGCACTTATCTCTGTGTAATATTCACTTCCGGCGTTGCTCCTGTCGTTCGCTGCTGCTGGTCCCTTATAAATCTAATAGCTAATTCGGCTTAGCGTTCAATTATCCCGTCTGACTTATAATTCGAAAAAAAAGAAGAAAGTAAAAAAATTGCAAAGAAAATGAAATTATAATACAAAAAAAAACTCAATGTCGCGATTATTGTCGCATGCGGTAATTCGCGAGAGGCTTCCTGCGAGAGCTAACTCCGCCCGCTACCCCTGCTGCTGGAAGAGTGCCTGCTCTCCTTTCTTCTACTCCCCCCTCTCCTCGGTGTCGTCCTCGGTGTAGATGATCTCTAGTCGCGTGCACACATCTACAGGGCGTCGTTTCAATGAGTCTCGCCACTGTAGTGTATACACGCGCACTAGGATCATCTGAGTCTTCTATTTTCACTCTATTGGTGAACGTATATCTTCTTATCTGGTACGCTGTGCGCATATTTAAATATATATTTTCTTTTATTGAGATTAGAGTCTTTATTGCTTTTCCAAAACTATTCATGCAAAATTAATGATTATTTTCGTCGCATTTTTTCTAGTACCAAATGGTAAACGATTTGCTTTTCCATATATGCATGCCTCGTAAAGATCTTTGTCTAATTTGACCTTTATGACCAACTCTATATCTCTCTCACAAGCACCTCTTTGACGGGCCTCTTATCCTGATGCCCCATCTTTCATGATAAAGCTGTAGCATCGGGGGATCTGGGACAGTGACGTTTACTTTGACGTTTGTGTTAGAAGCAATAGCCTTGATAGCCGCCTTGTGCAGCGCTCCGCAAGTTGGGCAAACTTTTCAGTTTATCTATGTGAGTGTAAACATCATCTCCAGATAACCATAACTAAACGCTAAAAAATATCCTTTATAACTGATCTTTAGGCGTAGTTTCGAATTGCTGCATAAGCGCTTCCCAAGCGTCGTATGCTGTTTCTTTGTCCATGATTTTCAGATGTAAACTGTCAGCAAATACGCTAGAAATCATCGACTTCGCATAACTAATTCGCTTTACGATATATTTCACTTTTCTCTTTATGTTTCTTGATTGCATCGGCCGTCGCGTCGCTGCTGCACCTAAAGGTTCGGGTTTTACTAGTTTTTTGTCGATTACATCCAATTATGCTCCTTCGTGGTATTCGATCAAGTCATGAATCTTTCATTTCCACAACGGCCAGCCTGCCACGCTGGACATAGAACATTTTAATCCTAATAAAACATCATAAATACAAAAATTTATCGAAAAAATCTAAGTTCCATACTTGATCCTGGCTTTTGCAACAGATAGAAATATTAGTGTTCCTACTGGAAATAATAATATAAAATACCTGAAAATAAAAAATAAAAAATAAAAAAGTAAGAGGGAATGGAAGCTTATCGAATTTCAAGAAAGTTCTCGAAAGTTTGAGAAACTTCCACATTATCATACAATTTTCATTATACGTCAGCTGTCAACTTCAGCTTACTATATCACGCTCTCTTTACAATAACGATGGGCTCTAAAAAATTTTTTCTAATTTTTCAAAATATATGACCCTCACAAATCCAATTTCAATTAATAATAAAGAATATTTTACAATGATTTGCAATATATAACTATTAATATCAACTATTAATTAATGTGTGCTGCTATATCTTGCTCATTATCATAATATATACAATTATTTTATAAAATTTTATATTTAAGTGTAGCTATACAGACATGATTGAAAACAATTTTAACAAGGTATTTCTGGTACAAATATGTGCAACATCTGTAGCGTTATGTATGCAAGGATATCAGTTTGTAATGGTAAAAAAAATATTATTAATATGCAATTTAGTTAAAACATATTCATGAATACACTTATCCAATAAAGGTTATTTCTGAAAGCGGAACGGAACTTCTGGCAAGTTTGATGTTTATAATAGTCTTTACAACGGGTAATGTTTTAAGTCTCTTTATGTACTGCTATATTTCAGAAATAATACGTAACGAGGTAAATAATTAAAAGAAAAGCATACTGCAGTCTTAGCCCCAGTTTAATGATCTTTCAAAACTTTGTGTTACAGAGTCAAGATTTATTTTCCGCGGTGTACGAAATGGAATGGTATGATTTGTCACCAAAAGAAGCAAGTTTATTGTTAATTATTATGAACCGATTAGAGTTACCTATTGAAATTACAGTTGGAAAATTCGCAGTCTTTTCATTAGAGTATTTTTCCAGCGTATGTGTAATATACTAAAGTATTCAACAAAAACGTGAACTTCACGCACGAGCAATGATGCATACTTCACGATGTTGCGATCATTGCTAGTGCGAGACGTACACGCTCAAGTTGCATACAATGTTTTTTGCGATTGTTTGTATATAGTTGATATGCGAAGTGGAATTTACGTGCCTGAAGTGTACTTCACGCACTGCTTTTATGCACTATCTACTTCATACACGGAAAATTTACAACAGTATGATTTACGCATCAATTTTATAAAAATTTCAAATTAAATATTTTTATTATTTAACAGGTTATGAAGACGTCAGTGGGGTATTTGTCAGTATTGCTTGCTGTTAGGCAAAAAATAGTTGATTAATAGTTTTGACTGATACTTGTTACATTATAACTTTAATCATCAAATCGAAAAGTAAAATAATTTATGTATGAACATTTGTTTGGAAAATTAGAGATTATTTTAAATGTAGAATATATTTTCTTACAAATATATAAATTTCTATTTTATAACATATCTTTTATTGAATTCCATCTTTTAATAAAAACTTTTAAAGATTTAATAGTACTCAGTTTTCATATTGTTTTCAATTGTATTATATCATACCAAAATATCATCATGGTAGTTTTTCAGTATCTGATTAAAATAATCAAGTAATTAGTATGATACAAGATTTCTTAAAATCCATAGTAAAAACAAATTCGATTTATTTAAATTCTCCATGCATCTAATTTTTTTAGTTTATGAATGAAATATATTTTTAATAACTGAAAATCACCATTAATATCTTTGGAAACAGCAAGAATATTGTTTTTAACCATAGAAAATTTTGTCTCTCAACGCAAGACTTCACATTTTTTTTTCTTTTAAAGGTACCAAGTTATTTAATTTTTTATTAAATGTTTAAGCCTTTTTTATTTTGAAGAAAATGAGTAAATATTACAAGTCTTAAAAATTTTGTGAAAATGTTAATTTGATTTCATTACAGCTATTCGTGTGAATTCTTTGTGATACCTTACCTCTATGCACTATTTATATGTTTGAAATAAACCTTTATTTTTCTGTTAACAGAATGTAAAGATATGAGGGCGCCAAACGAAGCATGTACTGTGTTAATAACAGTGTTACTTTGGAACGTATATTTTATTGAAAAATGGATCTTCAAACTGAATTATGACTAACACTTCACGATAATCAACATACGGATCGGTATGAAAATGTAATCTACTTAATTATGAATCAAATGAATGGTGTTTTTTCTGTATTGATAATCAGCATGCTATTAAAATATCAGATTGAAGGTTCTACGTTATTTTAAAGACTACTTATTAAAAACTCTTAGATAGATTGTTGTTAAATTTTGGTACAATCGCATAATTTGCTGAATCTCAAACTATATTTATTGATGTTAGATAGGAAAATTTTAACTATAATCTTGAGATAAGAGGGCAGAGTTATCGAGGTCAAATAAAGGATTTCAAGAATATTAAAAAATCTGTAATTTTTGTAAATATTAATGAAGTTATCGATCATTTAAAAAACATGTAAATTGAATACATATTTTATATTTGAACTATATATTATACATATAGGAACGATAAATTAATTTGGAGGAAGCTACGTTTCAATAAATTGGCTACGGTTTTTTTATCACATTATTTTAACTTACATTGCTGATGAGGCAACATGGTGGGCACAGCAACATGATGCTGTGAGATTTAGAAGAGTTTACAGTTTGAATATAACTAAAGCGATTTCTATCAGTGCTTTCGCTGGTAATACGACTGGAGACATTGCATATCAAACACCATATTTTTAAAGACATTATATTGTAATTTAATGGTGCGTGAAAATATTTTGTATTTTATATAATATATATTATAACTTTTCACTAGAAAACTGCCAAAGATATGATTGATGCACAATACTTTTTGATCCATATTGTAGTTATTGTTATTAAATACTGTAAAATCATTTTGTTTTTCTTTTTAAGTTTTTTTTCATTACAATCTTGATTTATTTATCTAATGGAATCGAACACCGTTTAGGAATCTTTTAATTTATTTTTTGTTCTTTTCGGGGGGTTTTTTTGCAACATGTTAACAATTAAGTTTAATTTGGTGAAAATTTTGTCATTCGTATTACTACATCGCACATTTTTGGTGAAAATTTTATCATTCGTATTACTACAGCGCACATTTTGCTTGAAAACTTTTACAATTTGTAAATAATTTGTTTTATCATTTATATTTATAAATTATAATTAAACTTTCTTCACAATAAACAAAATGATCTCATGATCATGATCAGCTGAAAACCTTTTTCCTTGTTTCTTAAATTATCACAAACTAATAGTTTTTTTTTACGAGCTTTACATGAGTATCAACATTAGTTTGAGTTAAGTTAAAAAATACAAAATGCAATTTATAAAGAACGATATTTCCGACGATGTACACATTAATCGTAACTGTCATAGAAGGCAATAGAATGCATCTACCATTCGATCATTGTTTTCTCACCGTTGGTTGGTAATAAATGACTGCTAGCTTGTTAAGAGCGAGAGAAAAAGTACAACAGAGCATGCGCTGTGTTATTAAATTTTTCTTACCTCTGCGTAATTGCACAGAGGATGAAGGGTCGACGTCGTTCAGTATAGTATAAGCAACGATCAAAGCTTCAGAATGACAATCAACGCTAATTCAGGTATTCAGATCTTATCCGGGAAAAAAATATTGTTGGAAAAAATTTTTTTTTGCAAATCGTATGTAAATTAGTTTTCTTAAATTCGAAAGATTGTAAAGTTAACATGGATATATAGATAATTTTTAATTCTCAATGAGTTTCTAATATTTTTTTTATTCGTTATTAATTAAAATCAACTGTCATAGTAAGTTTTAAAAATTCATATTTAATTATTATAACATTAATTTATTACTATAGATGACAACTACAGTAAAGTAAATTCGCGCATATTCGTCAAGTTTAATTTAATTCGAGTTCGAACTCTAATTTTAAATAGATTTGTTTAATTAAAAATTGTTATTGTTTGCAATAACAGCTTATGAAAAATCTGTTTGGATTATTCGTTCAATAATGAACGTTATTGGTCTGTGGCCTTCAAATGAAAAGCAAAGCTTTTTCGTAAAGTGCCAACCTCTTGTACCAGCTTTCTTAATCTGCTTCTTCATAGTCATTCCTCAGACACGGAAGGCAATCATATCACGCAAAGATTTAAATCTGGTAATTGAAGTACTTACAACGGCAGATATACAAGCAATAGCTTTACTTAAGCTTATTGCTCTGTGGTACAATAAACGAGGTAATATATATATATATATATATTGAATTATTTTGATAAGTTAATTCAAATGCTCTAACCTACCTTTTATTTATTTATTTTTTATTTTATTTTAATTTTGTTTTTTGTAGTTGCATATTTTTATGAAAATTTTATAATTTTACTGAGAAAATATAAGAAATAATGGAATTAATGTGAAACTGCTGCACGCATTAGAATTTTTTTAAATAACTTACACAACAAATTTTGCAGATTTAAAAAGATTAGTTGTTAGCATTTCGAATGATTGGAAGGAAACAAATGAAAAGGAGCAAATCATAATGTGGAAAAATGCAAAACTAAGTAGACTGATTGGAATTTTTTGCATATCATCGACGAGCGGTTCAGTTTTCACGTACACTGCTGACTACTTCGTAAAAATTAATACGCATGAAAATGCAACAAAACTGCTATATTTGAAGTCCCATTTCCCATTCGAAACAAATTACAGTCCAGTTTACCAGATCATCAATACATGTCAGTTTACTGGAGTCTTTTTTAGTTGCTTTGCATTTTCATCATTTGACAGTTTTTTTGTTTCTTCTATTCTACATTTTAGTAGTCAATTGTATAATTTAAATATAAAGATAAAAAATCTTGTTGCCGAGCATTACGAGCAAAAAATCAATTTTGTAAAAGTTCTTGAACAGGTTGTTCTTCGACATCAGCATATAGTCAGGTAAAAAATTACTTATAAAACATTATTATTTCACTATTTATTTCATTCTAAAGGAAAATTTATAATTGCGCAAGAAAGGAATTAGAATAATATTGTAAAGTAAAGTGTAGCACTATGTCTAATTATAAATTTTTTAAAGATTTGGGTTCATGCCTCTTCAGAATGACAAGTACATGATTTTTTTGAAAAACCGATGGCCGGATGTTGTGAAGCATTTAAAGATTTATTTTGATTGGTCTATAAAGAATAGGTGCGAACATTCACTACTTCTGCTATATTTGAATTTTTGAAATGGAATTTTCACTCTTAACTATTTGAAACTAAATAATTAAATTAAATCAGAATAAAAAGATTAATTTGTTCATGCTTTGAAAACTTTCTTTTTATAATATTTAAATTATCACCACTCTGTCATTTGTTATTAAAGAATATGTGCCCAAAATTATTTCTCAATTAATTTCTCAAAAAATATTTGGTTCCTCGACTCAAAATTTTAATCACTTATATTACTCTCATTGAAGACTATGTTTGATTAAAATTTCAAGAGATTATCTTACTCATTATCTTAGTATATAATTATTATATAAAATTTTAAATTTAAGTATAGCTCTACAGACATGATTGAAAAAAATTTTAACAAAGTATTTCTGGTACAAATGTGTGCTACGTCTCTAGCATTATGTATGCAAGGATATCAGTTTGTAATGGTAAAAAAAATATTATTAATATCCAATTTAATCAAAACATCATCATTAATATAATCATCCAATAAAGGTTATTTCTCAAAGCGGTGCAGAACTTGTGACAAGTTTGATGTTTATACTCGTCTTTACAACGGGTAATGTTCTTAGTCTCTTTATGTACTGCTACATTTCAGAAATAATACGTAACGAGGTAAATATTTAATAGAAAAGCATACTGCAGTCTTAGCCCCAGTCTAATGATCTTCCAAAACTTCGTGTTACAGAGTAAAGATTTATTTACCGCCGTGTATGAAATGGAGTGGTATAAACTTTCACCAAAAGAAGCGAGTTTATTGTTAATTATAATGAACCGATTACAGTCACCCATTAAAATCACAGTTGGGAAATTCGCAGTCTTTTCATTAGAATATTTTTCCAGTGTATGTATAAATAAAATTAATTTATTTATAATTTATATAAATTTTTCAAATTATATATGCTTGTTATTGAACAGGTCGTAAAGACGTCAGTGGGATATTTGTCAGTATTACTTGCTGTTAGGCAAAAAATAGTTGATTAATAGTCTTGACTAATACTAGTTACATTATAACTTTAATCATCAAATCGAAAAGTAAAAAAAAATTATAAAGAAACATTTGTTTAGAAAGTTAGAGATTATTTTAAATGTAGAACATATTTTGTTACAAATATATAAATCTATATTTTATAACAGGTCTTCCATTGTATTTCTCCTTTCAATAGAAACTTTTAAGAATTAAATAGATTTTCGACGTTACTTCGTTTTATATATTGGTTTGAATTGAATATATCTTATACCAAAATATTATCACAATGGTTGTTACAGTATTTTATTAAAATAATCAAGTAATTAATAAAATGCTAAATTTCTTAAAATTCAGAGTAAAAACAAATTAATACGATTTATTTAGGAATGTTAATATATTTCCCAAGAAATGCTTCATGCATGTATTTTTAATCTATAAACGAAATATTTTAAATAACTGAAAATTACCATCAATTAACTTTGACAAGAGCAAGAATATTTTTTTAGCCATTGAAAATTTAGATTCTCAACTCAAAGACAACTCGACACATTTTTTTTTTAAGGTATAAGTCATTTTATTTTTTATTAAATGTATATTTAAAGACATATATTCATATGTTAACGAGCAAATAATCAGCGAATCTTAAGAAACTTGAGAAAATATTAATTGGATTACTTTATCTCTATGTATCGTTTGTGTGTTTATAGTAAATATTTATTTTTTTGTTAGCAGAGCGTGAAGAAGTAAGGACCCCAGACAAAACATGTGTTAATTACAGTGTTACTTCGGATATTTTATTGAAGAATAAATGTTTAACTGAATTATGACCAACACTTCATGATAATCAACATAATGATCGGTATGAAAATGTAATCATACTTAATTGTAAACCAAATGAATGGTGTTCTCTGTGTATTGATTTGATCAGCATGCTTCTTAAAACTCTTAAATAAATTCTTGTTAAGTTTTGCTGAATTTAAAACTAGATTCAATTGGATTTGAAAAAAACTGATGGGTTACTCATACTGTATTAATTAATATTGGTCTGTGGAGTAAATATGTGTGTGTTGTGAGGAGGGGGGCAAATCAAATCTATGGACGACTGCCAATTCAGATAGTCAAAAATTGTAAAAGCATATCTATTGAAGATCAAAATAGGTGCAGTCATCTTTCATTTCATATTGTAGCTAAAGATTGTGAATTCCGATATCATACAAGAAAATATATCTATTTCATTAAACTGCTGTATTTAAATACCTCGTTTTCACTCAGGGCAAACTATATCATCTTTTGTATGAAATCATCTGTTTTGACTGATTCGTTCGAGTGGTCTTTGCCATGGTTAAATCTTCACGATTTGACGATCTCTTGATCACTTTAATGCTACACTTTAGTAGTAAACTAGAACACATTGTGGCATAAGGTAGCGAAATATTATCATAGTAGTATTTGATTCATATTCACCATGGTGATTAATTTACAAATGTAACTAAAAAATCGTTGATATTTATTAAAAAATTTAACGTGAAGTAATAGTATATTTCGATACAAGTGCGAAAGTGTTGATTGCTCCAGGAACGTGAGGTTTGTCGCCCGAGCGAAGCGAGGCCGACAATCATACGTGTGTAGAATCATCTTTTGCATGTGTATCGAACGATAGTTTTGATACAGGGGCGGAGGGGGCGGAGGGGGGGGGGGGTAAAAGCGGCTTTACAAATTTTAGAGAATGTGTAAAATCGCATTTTACATACACTGTATCGAAAATAATTAAAAACATTGCATTACATCCTGTTCTCTTTTTATTTTATCGACTTTTACAAAAAATGCGTAGGTGCCAGAGGAGTTACCGTGGCCGATAGATGTCCACGCCTCCATCAAAGCTTTTCTTTCGTATTTTTGTCTGCTGATTCCGAATTTCGAAGGTGGAATCCGAATTTCGAATCGTCAGACTGTTAGTTTTTTTGTTATTAACAATTTCATTGTTTAAATTGCTGCAAAATCGATATGATTAATTATAGTTGAATAATAACTGTATAAATCTGCAGTAAATTGATCTACAATTTTTCTCCTTTTTTCAGAATTGAAAAATGTTGATTGGATCCCGAATTATTGCAAGTTTAGTGCAAGTCTATTTTGCTCCGTGCACCAAACTGCACGCGGCATATTGCACTAAATTTGCAACAATTCGAATTCTAATCAACATTTTTTAATTCTGAAAAAAGTAGCATAATTTATTGTAGATCAATTTACTACAGTTTTATGCAGTTAGGATTTAATTATAATTAATCATATCGATTTTGCAGCAATTTAAACAATTAAATTGTTAATAACAAAAAAACTAACAGTCTAGCGACTGTCCACCTTCGAAATTCGCAACCAGCAGACAAAAGTACGTAAGAAAAGCTTTAGTGGAGACATGGACATCCATCGGCCACGGCAACCCCTCTGATGCCTAGACTATCTGTGACGTCCTTTACTTAATTCATTTTACTGATGACGGAATTTTAATAATATGTATTTATGAAAATCTCAGTTTTAGTCTTTCAAATAGAGCTAAGTTTTATTTCACACGGTCTGTGAATACAAAATGCTGATTCATAAATTGTTACTTATAGATTTACGATTGTTTCTGATAATTATGAACCGATTTTCATTACCTACCGAAATAAGTATTAGAAAAATACAAGCTAACTAATTGGTATACTTTCATTTTCTATGTTAAAAAATTGTCCACGTTATTGGAAACGTCTTAAATTTTGAATAAGAGCCATCTAGAATTTCGAGAAACTGAATTTGGAATCGTAATTAGTGACCCAAAAAAACCTCATGTACAAAATAGTTAATGAACTGAACTCGTAACGAAAATTTGTACATCAAAGGATTAAAGTTTATAAAAAAATAACATTGGAACTTATTAATTTAGTAATCTTATAAATCATATAAAGGTATCATGTAAATACATACGCATTTGATAATGTACATATGGTACACCAATATATTCACAATATTTTATTTTCACTAAAATTCTTTTATTTATTAAAATTGTTACGTTTATATTACATTGTAGCCATATAAAATTATTCAATGCCTTAAAAACAACTTAAAAATACTAGAATGTAATAGAATAATTATTAAAAGAAAACTAAAAACATGGATTATATCCAATATTTACTAAGATCTGTAAACATTTTTTTTGTTCTCCATTTATTTAAAATTTCAAGATTATTTTGTTTATTTATAAAGTTTTGCTTAAATTTTTGTTTAATCTAGTGTATATTAATTGTTGATGATATATATTTTACGATTTGTTCAAAATTATTCAAATTTTTGCCTGTAATTAAACTGTTTGGGTCTGTAAGAATTGCGTGTTACATACCTTAAGCAACACCTTAAATTAATTTTCTCTCTCTCTCTCTCTCTCTCTGTGTGTGTGTGTGTGTGTGTGTGTGTGTGTGTGTGTGTGTGTGTGTGTGTGTGTGTGTGTGTGTGTGTGTGTGTGTGTGTGTCCTACGAACAGGTAATTCAGTTTATCCCTGTTGGATTACAAACTATGACATTTTTCTGGTCAATAAATAAATAAAAATAAAAAATAAAATAAATATTTTATTACGTTTTAAACTGAAGTATAGTACATAGTATAATTTAAAAAAATGGCATGTCTATTACTTAACCTTTAGTCGATATTATTGCAATTAGGATCTATAAAGCAGTAGACCAGTTTATGACAACTTTTCTAAATATTTGCAGTTTTAAAATACATTACAATCGAAAGAGCACGCAGGCTTATATATATCGATAGCATATGTTTTTTAAAATATTTATTACTTTTTCGTGTTACATATACGTATATTATATCTGTATTAAATTTTGAAAATTAACTACGACGTGAACCATGAAGAAATCATATAAAATTGATACAATACTATTTATTATTACGATTAATGATTTTATACACATTTTAATTTAGTATCTTCATAGTGAATATTATTAGTAACTCTTCATTAAAGCATTTCACCCACTGCACGTGCATACTTTTTGCTGCGGCTTTTCTGACTGGTGGTGATAACAGCCTTAACTTGTTAACTGAGAAACAAGAAGAAAGCATCAGACATGGAGCATGCGCGCCGGATTAATAGAGTATTGTTCGTGTGCAACCAGGATACCTTTCATCGAAGGGTGAATGGGCGTCAGTTGAGAGTCAGCAACGACTAAGACTTGAAGATGTTAATCAGCGCGAAGCAAAGTACGAAGAATGTGATTAATATTGTAGGTGTAAATGTTATCTTTTGTAAAATAAGTGAATTTTTTAAACATAAAAATTATTGGGAGCATTGCAAAAGTCATTCAAAGTTGAAAAATTAGAAATTTTTATTTTTCTTTCTTGATTTTATTCTCAATTGTTTCCGTAATTATCATTCCATGATTTCCAAAAGATAACATTAGAAAATATCACAGTAATATTTCTAATATTTATATGGTGCATGTAAAAGGGTCACCCGGGTTCGATGAATGTGTACGCGTTATACGCAAAACGATGGCTGTAGTTGGTCTTTGGCCGACAAAAGGACGAACGAGCTTTTTGCGGCAGTTTCACTTTTTCTTCTCGGCAGTGATGATGACATTTTTCATAATCATTCCTCAAACACGAAGAGCGATAAAATCACATAATGATTTAAATGTTATACTAGAAGTTCTGACCACCGCTGATTTTGCAAGTATCATTGCTTTAATAAAACATTGTGGATTATGGTACAACAAGCAAGGTATAATTTTTTTTTTATAATTTAATCTATTATCGTATCTCGTTTTATTTAGAAATTTTTATGCTGCAGAACAAATCAACTAGTAATAATGTAAAAAATAATTGATGACTTGAAAATTAAATTTTAATAGATTTAGTACATCGTGCTATTTCAATTTTATTTTTTAAATAGTTGTCCAGTTTTTGTTTTTTCTTAATATTTTAGTATTTAAAATTTTCAGTTTTCGCATACTTTCTTATTACTTTCTAATCAACAAAATTTTATACAGCTTTAAGAAAAATTCTTATACAAATTTCTAAGGATTGGAAAAGAACGACCACGGAAGAACAGTTGATTATGTGGGCGAATGCGAAAATTGGCAAAATGTTTGGCATCTTCTGCATATCCACGACCATCGGTTCGGCGGTGTTCCACACCATCAAGTACGTGAGGACACTCACTTCACTCGAAACGCAGAATACTAGCGCACTAAGGCCGCTTTATATGGAAGCTTACTTCCCGTTCGAGACGCATTATACTCCAATGTATGAGATCATCTGTATCTGCCAAGTCATCGGTGTGCTAGCTGTGTGTATCTCCTTTTCGTCCTTTGACGGCTTCTTCGCGTGTTCTGTGTTACACTTCAGCTCCCAGCTATTCAACTTGAGGAAGAGGATAGTTAAGCTCATTGAAGAGCATAATATGAAGAAAGAAACATTTACCACGACAATCAAATCTGTGGTCCATGAGCATCAGCATATTATTGGGTGAGTCAAGTAATATAGTCGTTGTTATTGTTAAATGAAAAATTATCTTTTTTACGTTATGTAACACAATTTGTATAAAGTGTATAAATCAAATAATTGCAAAACAGTAAAAAATCAGATACATTAAAAATATTACAAATTTTATTAATAGTATATTACGTACCTAGGGAGGAAAAAACTTGGACAGTCCACAGCTCGTGTAAATTGCCACCCGAGCCGAAGACAAGGGTGACACGAGATGTGGGCTGGCCAATTTTACTCCCGTGGAGCGTATACTATCTTTCCTCACATCGAGGCCGAAAATACCATATTTACGTTTCGGAGCCAGGCGGGAGTGAGGCACTTTTTGCCCGGTGTGAGGAAAAATCTTATTAAAATCATGCTTAATAACAAACTTTAATAACAAGAAGACATTAAACAAAACTGCCCCACAAAAAAAAAACGTTCTATGCATTAGATTAGACCACCATATCTCTTGAGTCCAAGATCAAAATTGGATCACCACTTCTGAATTTTGAGATATTTAAGATATAAGATTTTAAATATATATTTATAACATATCTTAAAAAAAAAAAACAATTTTTTTAGGCACTTTTTCTACAAAATAATATAGAGTTACTTGTGCCCTTCAAGACCTACTTTCAACGATCCCTCTACAATTTTTTTTCTTCGAGATCTAAATGCGTAAATTTTGAAAACTCGCATATAGCTCTTAAAATCATATCCTTTATTTCTATTTCGAAATGTACATATTCAGATCTCGAAAATAAAAATTTGTAGAAGGATGATTCAAAGTTAGTCTTAAATGGGTCAAGTAACGCTGCAGTATTTTGTAGAAAAAGAAAATACAAAATTTGTTTTCGCCTTGTTTTTTAAGATATTAAAAAAATCTTATACCCTAGATATCTCAAAATTTAGATGTGATAGACCAATTTAGATCTTTAAATCAGAGGGACAAAATACACCGAAATGTAGCGGTCCAGTCTAATGGACAGAACCTTTTTTTTGTGGGGCCGTGTAATAAAAAAGCTTTCTATATGTAGAAGCAAAAATCTTCGAGCAGTACTTACTTTAAAAGTATTAGCGAAAATATATTTAGCTTCTTCGATAGCAACATTTTAACTGTTTTATAATGTTACAACAATTTGGTGAAATTAAAAATTTTAACTCATATAGTTATACAAGTATGATTGAAGATCACTTCAATAAAGTATTCCTTGCCCAAATGTTATGCTCATCTGTGCTTCTGTGTTTACAAGGATATCAATTCGTCATGGTAAGCCATTGGTAACCATTTCATTTTTTTTTTAATATATTATAAAAGTAATATAAACATATTTAAGGCCATTTCAGACAGTAGCATGAAATATGTCACGGATTTTGTTTTTGCCTTTATTTACCTAATAAGTAACCTCATTAGTCTTTTTGTATACTGTTATGTTGCTGAAGTTGTCAAAAACGAGGTAAAGATATATGTATATGTTCAGATAATCAATGTAGCAACGATGATAATTAAAATAATTAAAATTTTTTACGTTAGAGCGAAGATCTATATCAAGCTATTTACGACATGCAGTGGTATGAATTGGTACCAAACGACATCAAATTATTGTTAATAATTATGAGGAGATTTTTGTCACCAATCGAAATAACCGTGGGAAAATTTGGAGTCTTATCATTGCAATATTTTTCCAGTGTACGCTCTATTCTATTTTTAAATAAATTTTAAAAACTTAAATTCTACATAATGTTTGTGCATTGTAGATTGTTAAGACGTCCGTAGGATATATGTCAGTGCTAATAGCTGTCAAAGACAAACTCAACTGACGATTTCCTTTCTTTTGTCACACCTTTTAACGAATAATTCGTACAGTTATACTTATTTTTACAATTTATCTATCCCAAATGCTTTTTGTTTCGTTACATTCGAAACACTTTTAAACACAATACCTCATATCTGTCTTCAATGACTCTCCATATATTTTAGAAGAAAAAAACACGAGAGTATTATTTTTGTAAAAATAATTGTATATTTAATTGCTTAACATATTCTAAAAATTGAACATAAATAAAACATATTTAATTGCTTAACATATTCTAAAAATTGAACGATTCAGTATTTTGATATATCTGTTCACATCGTGAATTACGGTACTTGCTTTACTATTGAATTAAACACGCAAATATTAGAAATTGAACGAAAGAAAATATAATACACAACTTTCATGATTGTTAGATGAATGTAAGAAAATTCTTTAGGTAATTTAACTTTAAATCGTTATCGAAGTACCATAAATGGTAGATATTTTCCACTTTTATTTTCAGGATCCGCAGATGATCTTACGTAAGTAACACAAAAACAACTTAGTCCTACTTCAGTCTTCTAAAGGGCATTAATTTACTAATGTATAAGTTAGTTTTTAATTCCATAAATTAGACTAAAAAATGAAATAATTATTTTTTAATATTGCAATAAATGCAATCAAATATTTGATGTAAATATGTGATACACAATTTATTTTTTTCATTTTGCTAAACTGTTAAGTAGAATAATATACGTACATGCAATATACATAGGTATAATATATATCCGTAGAAGGCGATTTAAAAAATTTCAAAACCTATATTCATATTTTATATTCTATTATTACATTGACCTTATACTTAAAAACATTACCTTTGCAATATTGTTAACTAAAAAAGCGCCACTAAATATATGTAGTCAGAATTAAACTTCTTTTAATAATCAATACCACGTTAATCTGCTTTATTCAGGACAAAACTTCACTGTTCATTTAATAGATTACTTTCTTCTTCGCTCCAATCGCTGGTAATGAACAATTGTTATTAAAGTAACAAGGAATGAGCATTAACTCAACGAGCATGAGCTGTCCCTTCCGAGAATACATTTTACATTGGAGGGTGACTGAGCATCAGTTCAAAGTGAGTAGCGACAAAGTCTCGACGATGGTAATCAACATGAGACGAGGTAAATGACAATCGCAATTACTAGGGCTTAAAAAAAGTTTTTATCAAGTAACAATTTTAAACCTTCCGCGAGTAATTAGAATTATATAGAATTAATACACTCTATTAAAATGATTAAATTTAATATTGTACAAAATATTACACAAAAAATATAATTTTGAGCTTAATTATTACCCTGCTATATGTTTTATTAAATGGAAAATAAATCCATGGTTGATATAACAATGATTCTTTATGGTAAAATGAACGGGTAAAAATAATAAAATAAAAAGGAACATTACTAAAAATATAATCGCCCGTATTTTCACAATATTTAAAGGGTCAGCAGGTTTTCACACATGTTTTGGTGTTACCCGTACAACAATGAATCTTATGGGCCTTTGGCCTTTGGACGAAAGACCGAATATAATAAAACGAAATGTTTTTCTTATACCTGTTGTGTTAATGGCATTTTTCATAATGGTACCTCAAAGTCAATATGCAGTGGAAATAAGTGACGATTTAAATTTGATGCTCGAGGTGCTAACAACTGCTGATATTTCTGCAGTAATTGCATTAATAAAAATCTTTGGGTTGTGGTACAATAAACAAGGTATTTAAATATCAATTTAAGAATTAAAACTTATATAAAGCGTTTAAAATCTATCTAATATGTTGATATCTCTATTAACCTTACGCAGTTTTGAGAAAATTACTAACTCAAGTACTCAAAGATTGGAGGATAACCACTAGTGAGCAACAAATTATTATGTGGACAAATGGAAGAATAGGTAGAATAGTAGCAGTTCTCTGTATTTCTACAACGATCGGTGCGGTATCGCTTCACTCTATAAATTTTTTGGTAGTGAACAGCTCAATGCCAAAAAATGTATCAGTAATCAAACCGTTATACTTGAAGTCTGTTTTTCCTTTTGATACATACTACAGTCCTATGTACGAATTTATATGTATCTGCCAATTACTAGGAGTTATTTACGTGGCCATTTCATTTTCATCTTTCGATGGCTTGTTTGTTTGCTCAGTGTTACATTTTAGTTCTCAATTGTGTCTTTTAAGAAAAAGAATTCCAACCCTCATCATGGATGATAATGAAAAAACCACAACATTTAACAGAATTCTTAAAACTTTGATTCATGAACATCAGCATTTAATAAGGTAAAAAACTTAAACTTAATAATTTTTTGAAAATTAATTTCCGTAATTCCGTAATTTTTGTCAATTTTTTAACTGTAAATAATTTTTAATAATGTAATGAATTAATTACACTACCCCCGCAACAATATTCTAGAAAATAATCACTGAATTATTTAAGTAGTGGAGTAATATAATCGTTGGTTGTCAGGGTTATTGAGAGTATAACGTTGAACCATTAAATTAATGCGTATTTACCATCGATGTTGTGTATATATAAGTAACGATACTATACTGGCAGTTTTTATTTATCTAACGGTTCTAACATTCGGCTATTCCAACATTATAAAAATGTCTAAGCTTTCCATTTTCAGTCCTGAGATTATTAAATCCATCTTTTTCTTTGTAATGTTTCCTCGATTATCGGAGAAATTCAGAGATAATTTTTAGAAAATAACAGATATAAATATCAACATGATAAAAGACAAAAAATGTCTGTTGTAAACCTTAAACATAATTCCGAACATAGTAATTATTACTACTGGTAGCTATGTGATCAATAATATTTTTCTGTAAATATATATTCTTCTAAAAAGCTCTCTCCAATTCTTCGAGGGTCAGTGAAACATTATAAGTAAAATATATGAATTTAATAATCTCACGATTGAGAATGGGGAGCTTAGACATTTTTGGAAACCAATATTCATAGTAGGACCGTTAGAATCAGAAAAATATTATTGATATTGCTCATTACTCACTTGATATTGCTCACTCTAGCTTACTAATTTTTTAGTTCGAATTAGATTAAAAACAATTTTTCTTTTACGTAGTTATATAAGTATCATTGATGACAACTTTAACAAAATATTTCTTGCACAAATTTTAAGTTCATCTATTGCACTTTGTTTGCAAGGATATTTGTTTTTAATGGTAAGTCTTTCCTTAAAATATAAAAAGTAATAGCTACTTTTAAACTAAAAAATATTAACAGAACATGTAATTTTTATTAGGCAACATCGGAACTTGGCCAAAAAAATTTAATAGAACTAGTTTTTTCAATTTTGTATTTAATATGTAACCTTCTCAGTTTATTTATGCATTGTTATTTTGCTGAAACAATTCGAAATGAAGTAAGATTCAAATTACAGGAAGTATTTTATTAAATCTTTTTATTATTTTAGTAATTAATTTAATTCTTTAATAATAGAGCGCGGGACTATTTTTTGCTGTTTACGATATGCAGTGGTACAAACTACAACCTAAAGATTCCAGATTAATTACTATACTCATGCTGAGATTTTTTTCCCCGATTGAAATAACAGTGGGAAAGTTCTCCATCTTCTCATTAGAGTACTTTGCTACTGTACGTCTACGGAATAATATATAAACTTCATATCTTGTAACGAAAATAAATACAATTTAAAACTTTTAGGTAGTGAAGACATCTATAGGATACTTATCGGTACTATTAGCTGTAAACAGAAAGAACACTGACAAGCTTTAATTGTTTTGGTCGTCAAATGTAAAAGAGTTAAAAATGGAATTATTCTTTTATGCTCCTTCAAATGTTAAACAGTTTGTTAAAATATGTGTACCTACGCGTAACATATCAAAGCACTCCTCTGTTAGAATTTTTAGTAAACTAATTCAACAAAATATCTAAAACAATTGAAGCACAGGTATTATTAAAATAATATGTATATATTTTATACTTTTCAATGTCATTAAAACATACGTTCATTTACAAAAAAAATTTCTTTTAATAACTAGTAATATCATTCTTAACTTACAAGCAGAGCTTCTCACCTCTGGATTATGGATATGGCTAAAACTTCAAGATGCGATTTTTGAGCCAAACAAAGGGACTTCTACAGAAGATCTAACATTATTCCGGTGGTACACAAAAGAACGCGTACGCAAATGAACGAATATATTCTCCTCATCCATCGTACTTTTGCTTCGACTCTACTTTATCTTTCGGCAGTCTTTTGATCTACTTACCCTAGAACGCGCATTTTAAAGATATGAGGAAGAGAAGGATACCAGCTATTATAGACTTGGAGCGCAGTTTTCGTAAGGATTCTGGAAGCGGTAATTCATGATCATCAACATTGTATCACGTAACATTGTATACTTAATAATACTTGGTTATTATTGCATTATGGCGAAAACTCAATTATAATCAGTTCTCAAAAATCGTAATAAAACTATCGATACTTACTAGCCAAAAATTATTACTTCACTTATTCACTTAACAAATTTTGTTTTCATAGGAAAAATCATTGAATTTTTTTATAATTAATTCTTAAATATTTTTAGTTATGTAAATTACAATTGAGTATATGTGCATCATTTCAAATAATAATTAACATACAAAGTAATTACTTTTGAGGATACTGTACTGTACAATTATTACTATACGAGAAATTCTTCTTTTTTTTATTTTGTTTTTATGTATTATTTTTTTATTTTAAATTTGAAGTATTATACCGCAATCGATTAGATGTAGAAGTTAGAGAATAGAGGTAAACTTTTCGGTGCAGGACAAATAATTTCGAATAACTAAGAACCACTAAATGCCGTGGAAACCACTTTCTTACGAAAAAATAAGCATGGAAATCATCAATCTTTTTAAAATATAAACAAATAGTTTGCATGCCTCGTACACTTAATTGATTAATATGAAAAAAATATATGAATACAACAATTATATGGGCGATGCTATTTTTACGGCAGATCTAAAGTAATTTCTTTAAGATCATACGTCTAAAATACCTCGCTATAATGTTTGTTTTGTATTGATATCTGCAAATATGTTTTGCAAATCAGCGGGAAGTGAGTAACAACACAATATAAAAGAGTATACTTCGCTCACTAAAAATGACACTTTTAGATGTAACTTTGCAGACGCGTATTAAATAAAATATATTTGCATCATTGCACTAATATACCATTTACCTAGCAAAACTTAGACGTCACTATAAATCACTATCTTTCACAGAAATCGACATTAAATTGATTCCACATCTTTGCATGATCACTGCACCACCAGCCCAGTCACATTTTCAGCATAACTGTTAGTTCGTTACGAGCAAACCACTTACTTAACAAAGAGGCAAGAAGTGCGCATCAATCGCTGAGCATGCGCCGTATTAATACATTTTTCCTTTAGAGGATACACTTTCTCCCCTAGGGACTGAGTGAGAGAAGCCTAGCCAGTCCAAGACGCGCACCGACGAAGAGTTGATGATAGAAATCATGCGGCGAGGTATAGAAATTTTGGTTTGAAAATGTTCAAAAATGTACTAGATTAATTGTTAAAAATTCAAAAGAATTAGATTTTGTACTTTTCGTTGCAAAAAGATATAGATATGTCTATAGGTATTCTATTTTGATTTTGTAAACCATAATATCATTTTATAAGTTTGAGGTTTCGATTAAAAAGTGATACTAAGACCTATTTATATTTAATGAAAGTTTTTTAACTGTATTTTTACATTCATTAAAGGATCGGAGGGTTTTGAAGAATGCATGCGTATCGCACGACCTGCAATGACTGTTATCGGAGTTTGGCCTCTTGAGGAACATACAGGTTCATTGAAACAATGTCGTTGGCTACTACCGGCCACATTATTATTATTTTTCATTATCATTCCTCAAACTTATAGAGCTATTTTGTCACACAGTAATTTAAACTTAATGATTGAAGTTTTAACCACAGCTGACATTATAGAAAGTGTAGCATTAATGAAGCTTTTTGGATTGTGGTACAATAAAGGAGGTATTATAATTCATGATCTACCTTCATAGATACGTGTAAACATATTTAGTACAATTTAATGTATTGAAATTACTTGCATTTTGCAAAAGCACTTACAATAGATTTGATTCTCATCATAATTAAATAGTAAATGTCAAATTTTCATTAAGGTTTAATGAAAAGTATGACTTTCCTATTAAAAACTTTTTATTTATTTCAATTTTATCTTTATGATGAAGTTCCTTATTAATAACTAAATTACATTAAATTAATCATATATAGATTTAAAAAAGTTAGTGATTCAAATGTCAGACGATTGGAAAACTGCAACTATAGAAGAACAATGCATGATGTGGGCACATGCTAAACTGACCAAATGGATAGCAGTATTCACATTCTCCACAACTACCGGCTCAGTCTTATTTCATACAATTGCGTACTTAATTTCTGCCAACTCAAAATCAGAAAAGAATTCAACGGTAACGAGAGAACTCTATCTACTATCGCAGTTTCCATTCGACGTTTATCACAGCCCATTTTATGAAATGATTTGTATTTGCCAATTTGTCGGAGCTTTTCTCAGCACATTCGCCTACTCCTCGTTTGATACGCTGTTCGTTTGCTCAATACTACATTTCAGTGCCCAGCTCTACAATTTAAAGCAAAGAATATCTAATCTCAAAACTTCCAAGCAGATGAAGTTTGCAAGAGCTGTGAAATCTGTTGTCCATGAACATCAACATCTAGTCAAGTAAGATTGTGAATTTACAAATCTCTACAGATATTCTTGAAAATTTTTGTAATTTTTGTAATTATACATTATTTATATTTTTTAAACGTAAATTTACAGTTTCAATTGTTTAAAAGCACCCTGTCGCAAAAGAGAAAATATATATCATATGCATTTTAGATATAAAGTTTTGTAAATGTTGTATGTATTAAGAATTATTATTCTTACTACCTTGCAGCATTCTATTAAAAAATTTCATTTATAAACTCTCTTTATCTCGCGCATACGAATAGTTCGATATTTCATATTCTATGATTTGATATAGGTCTTTTACCAAAATAGATATACAAATTAAAAATATCTACATTCCTTTTCAAATAAGTTTCACAGATATGATCGAAAACAACTTTAATAAAGTATTTCTCGTACAAGTGTTGCTTTCATCCGTCGCTCTCTGTTTACAAGGATATCAAGTAATAACGGTTAGGCATTATCAATTGTTTATTATTACATCATCAATTATTACTTAATACAAGAATATAATATACCTACATTTAGGCTACCTCAGAAAATGATGCGACATTTTTGGTAAATTTGATTTTTATAATCATTTATACAGCCAGTACTCTAATAAGTATTTTTGTGTACTGTTATGTGGCAGAAATTATTAGAATTGAGGTAAAAATAATTAATAGCATATAAATGAATTAGAAACTTGTCCAACTAATTTTAAAACGAGTAATACCAAATTTTCATTTTAGAGTGAAAATTTATTTTATGCTGTTTATGAAATAAAATGGTATAATCTTCTGCCTAAAGATTCCAAATTATTATTAATACTTATGAGTAGATTCATGTATCCAATTCAAATAACCATCGGTAAATTTGGTGTTTTTTCATTAAGTTATTTTGCTACTGTGAGTAAAATAAGTAAACTGGTAATACGAAGTCGATTTTAAACTGCAACTAAAAATATAATGAATATTTTTTATACATTACAGATTATAAAGACATCGGTTGGGTACTTGTCAGTTTTATTAGCTGTAAAACAAAAATCAAACTGACAATGTTTAATAAAACTTGAAGAGTTTTTAAAAATGTGTACATAAAGGTATTTTTCAAATGCGTAAATTCATAAAGGTATTATTCCACTGTAAAATTTGGTTGATTCCAAGAAGATTTTATTGCTTACTGTGTATAAAATAATTTTGGTAATTTAAAGTTCTTCTAGAAGATGATAAAACCAATGCTAATTATCTGTTTAAAAAAATACAAGTGATATAAGTTTTACCAAGTTTATATAAGCATATGACTTATCTAAGAACAAATCAAACGAATTTCCGTTTTTATATCTTGGGCATTCATTTCTTTAAATTAGATATGACAAATATTGGCATAATTTCTATAAACTTCTAAAATAAGCAAAAAAAAATTTTGATTTTTTAAATTCTTTTTTTTATAGATATTCTTAAAATTCAAATCATTCGTAATGTATGATACACTTCGCCGGCTTAGTGGAAAAAGCGAACACGTAGATTTTTGCTTCAAAAAGCGGACAAGTCGATTTTTCGTTGAAAAAAATGAACACGTCGAGTTTTAGTTGAACAGTCGGATATGTCGATTTTTCGTTGAAAAAATGAACACGTCGATTTTTATTTGAAAAAAT
The DNA here is from genome assembly GCA_030522905.1 of Torymus flavipes. Lineage (NCBI taxonomy): Eukaryota > Metazoa > Arthropoda > Insecta > Hymenoptera > Torymidae > Torymus > Torymus flavipes. The sequence continues at coordinate 23,888 of JAPYZO010001405.1, forward strand.
GGGCACGTCGATTTTTAGTTGAAAAAGTGTACACTTCGTGTGGAAGTTTAAATTACTATGATTTGAGTTGCGATGCACTGGCACTGGAAAATCATCTGGCTCCCTCTGCACTTTACTTATGTATTTTCTGGTATCGTTGCTTCAGTTATACATTTATCAAAGTGTCCGCTTTTCCAACGAAAAATCGATGTGTCCGCTTTTCCAATGAAAATCTTAATTTCTGTTTATAGAATCTCTAATCATAAGAAAAAATAGATAAATTTTTTTAAATTTACATTGTTACAAATCTTTCTATTTGAAAAAGCCAAAAAAATTTAATTGAATGTAAGTTGTACTTCCGTGATTAGTATAATATTTGGTTAGTTGATCCGATCTTTCTCCAAGTGAATCTAGTTTTTGGAGACATTACTAAATCAATAAATATATTTTATAGATGGCTCATGACAAAATATTTTATAGATAAAAAAATTTTTTTTGAGCGTTTGAAATGCATTACGCAAAGATATTTTCACTACAAACTAACTAATAAAAACTAACTAACAAAAATCGAATAGGAATTTGAAAAATTCTCATTGCACGCGAAAAATGGAGAATTATCTTATATTATAAAAATAAAAAGATCTAGTTTTCATATTGACAACATGTAACATTTCATTTTTAATAAAAAAAAAATTGTTCACCTTGTTTTATAATATAAATAGTTTTAATTTAAAATGTTTTTATCAATCAATTTTTGTTTCTCGTTGAATTTTAAGTATTCAATTTTCACTAACTTTTTAAATTTTGAATTTAAATAACATTATTTATGCACATATCTTTATAACTTTCTTTAAATATTTGTAAACATTAAAAAAAAGTAAAGCACTATAATTTTATTTCTGCATTAATTAAAAACATTTAAAATTCAGTGAATTTGTATATTAATGATCACAATCAACTTTGATCATCATCAATCCATACCAGCAAAATTATTATCGCACTTTGGACTAACCAACTATACAGCAGAAACAACAATAACCGTTATGTTAGCATTTTTCTTTTATTTCAACGTTACTGAAAGTTCGTTATGGATACGAAGCCTCCACTTAACAAAGAGACAAGAGTGTGCGTCGGTTGTTGAGCATGCGCTGTGTTTATCCAATTTCCTTCAGAGGATTCCATAGAGAACTGGATACGAAGTGGCTCAGTTCGGAGCGTGCAGCCACTAAGTCTTGATTATGGCAATCAACGTCAGACAAGGTATGAGGATTCCGATTTTTTTAAAGTAACCAATTATTATTAAAAAATAGCTTCATAAAATAATAAATTATGCAAAATAACATTGCATTAACTAATATTAGAGAAGGGAGTTAGTTGAAAACTTATTCACAATACTGCTTATGAATTTATAAACGATAATTAAATATAAGCTTAAAAATATACTTTTATTAATTATACGTTTTTGTTAACAACAAATATGAAATGTTGTCAAAATCGAAGTAAACGATACCAGGCATTATCGTAGCTTAATAGTAAGGTAATGAAATATTACTAAAAGCATAACATAGTAGTCAGGATGTAATATGTTTTATCAAGCGACCATTTGCATAGTCTATCACAATTTGAAGATATGATTCTTTTCTTCCAGTCACCATGATATATTATTAAAAATTTGCATTTAATTGAGTTATTATAATTTTTAATTAATTTTTTTAGTCTCTAAAAAGTATTTCGTCAAGCAATAGATTTTCAAGAAACCTCTCGTATATGATTGCATGATTAAATTTACTACAATAATAGAACATATTAAATTCATGTTTTACATTAATTTTAATTCGACAAGCATTTAGTCAATTTTTTTCTAAATTCTCTATTTCTTCTACTACCTAGTTTATAAAGAATAATAAATAACATGATGGATTTATTGTTTCAAATTCTTTCTTTATTTTAGAATTAGTGCAACCTATTTAAATCAAAATTCATACATTAATTTACATTAATTTAAAATCAAATTTTACCCTATACGTACCTGGTAGAAAGTACGAGAAAAATTTGTTCTGGCTTATAACTATATCAATATAATATTTGACTGCCTTTCTTACTTTCTACGAAACGAACTTTGAAATTATATAATACTTTGATTTGGATACGGCTTGCGTGTAAAATTAGGAGAATATATAAAAAAGTGTACAACTTCTTCATAAAGTTTTTCGTTGTTAACAATATATTTATACATCTACTTCGCGCTTATTGAAGGTTCAGCAGGTTTCGAAGAATGTATGAGTATCGCACGGCCAGCCATGATTATCATTGGAGTATGGCCTTTAGAAGAAAAAAGAAATTTATTGAAACAATGTATTTGGCTCATACCAGCTTGTTTGCTGTTGTTTTTCATAATTATTCCACAAACTCAAAAGGTTGTGTTATCATATAATGATTTAAATTTGATAATTGAGATATTGACCACTGCCGATATTATAGAAGGAGTGGCTTTTATGAAACTACTAGGCCTGTGGTACAACAAGCAAGGTGCTCTATTATATTTGTGATTCAGCTATATACTATCTAATAATTTTTTCTTCCTTTAATTATTTAATTTTTGTTATGTTTATTATACGTATAATAATTGGTATAAATACCTCTATGATTTTCAAATAGAAAATTTATAAAACTTTGTTAAGATTAACACGTATTAAAAAAAATTGTAGAATTCATGATAGCATGTGCATTTATCTTTTCTTTTTTTTTATATAGATTTAAAGAAGCTATTAATTCAAATTTCTAACGACTGGAAGAATACAACTATAGAGGAGCAAAAGTTAATGTGGACAAACGCAAAAATGACGAAATTTATAGCACTTGCCAGCTTCTTCACAGCTACTGGCTCGGTTGTAACCTACGGAATTGTATTTTTGGTGAATGATTACTATAAAGCTATGCAAGAAGGTACCAACCCAATAACAGGACATTTTTTGAAGGGATATTTTCCATTTGAGTCGTATTATAGTCCCGTATACGAAATCATTTGTTTTTGCCAATTCACTGGTGCGCTTCTGAGTACACTTGCATTTTCTTCATTCGATACACTTTTTATCTGTTCTATATTGCACTTTACTGCTCGCATTTGTAATCTGAGGCACCGGATACCTCACCTTGTGGAAAATCATTACCATAAAAAAATTAGATTTCCTACGGTTCTCAAATCTGTGGTTCATGAACATCAACATTTGATTAGGTAAGCAAACGTAATATTATTTTCATTATTTTTCATCCAGTTGTTATCTCAATATATTATATCGCTTTATTTAATTTTTCATTCTCCTGTAAATATTAGAATCGATATTTTGTTATGTATATTATTGCTCAAATAAATAAACCATTTTAATTTGTAAATAGAGAAAATTTGCTTTAAATATAGTTATACAAACATGATTGAGAACAACTTTAATAAAGTATTTCTTGTACAAATATTATTATCATCTATCGCTTTATGCTTACAAGGATATCAAGTAATTATGGTAAATCTTTGGGATTATTTATTTACGTTGACTAAAAATTTAAAATAATGATTTTACAAATATCTGTAAGGCTTCGTCGGAAAGGGGCACGATGTTTTATATAAATTTAATATTTACAATCACCTACATATCAAGTACTCTTGTTAGTATTTTCATGTATTGTTACGTGGCAGAAAATATTCGTAATGAGGTGAGAATACATTATAAATATTTTTATTTCTATATATTCTATAGCTTACATAATTTTAATTTTCAGAGTGCAGGATTATTTCATGCCATTTATCAAATGCAATGGTACGAATTGTTACCCAAAGACTGTAGATTATTACTAATAGTTATGAAGCGATTTATGTCTCCAATCGAAATAACTGTAGGGAAATTTTCAGTCTTTTCTTTAGAATATTTTACTAGTGTATGAAAAATTATTTCAAATTAAAATATTCTTCTATAAATATATAGCTTGATATATACTATTCATTTGCAGATTATAAAAACATCAGTCGGGTATCTTTCGGTACTGCTAGCTGTAAAGCAAAAAACAATCTAACACATGATTTTATTGATAATATCTATAAAAAGTGAAATACAAGAACAACACGTTGCTATACATGAATTAATTTAATATGTTACATAAAAAAGAGCAATATAGTAACATTTCGTCTTTAGGATACAGAAATAAAATATGCAATTTGTGTAGTACCGATTATAATCTGCGTGACTCCTTAACGTTTTCTATCTAATTATGCAATTCATGTCTGCGTGAGACAAATCTTATATATTAGGACCCATCGACGTATTAAATAATGTAAAATTATACTTTTCATTCATACAATAAAAAATTGTTATAAATTGTTATTTGCAAAATTCTATCAAATGTGGCAATCACGTATTTTATAAAAAAAATTAATCGTTAATGTAAACCTTCTTTCCTTCCGCCAAAAATTAAAAGAGAATTTCAGCATAGCAAACAGCTGTAGGTGTCTGACTACCCAACGAAATTTTTCAAAAAAGTCCATTTAAAAAAAAAAAAAAACCTATTTTTTTATTATATTTTTTTACTATGCTAAAGTTGGAAATTCGTTATAAAAATTTTGGGCTACCTTTTAGAAGTCCTGAAAAGTGACCTGTATTATTATCTAAATATAAGCTTCTTCAGATTTTATTAAAAAAAAATTACGTGGGGTGTTGATTGCCCCTCCCCTGTAAATTCGCAATTTCCGGGAAGATCTGTAATGGAAGGTTAAAATAACTTTAAAAGAAAATTACATTTTTTAATCTTTTAATGCGGCTATGACTTTTACAATCTGAATTGTAAAATTTTGTAAATTTTATTTACGTAGTAGTAAACAATTTTAACTTGTGAAGTGAATAAGGTATAAAAATTACCAAATAAATTAAAAATAATTTTAAAATTTTAAAATTTATTATGAGTTGTAAATTCTGAAATATTTAGAGTACCTTGCAGCAGACAAAGAGCGAAGACTAATGCTGAAAATTAATTAATTTAACAAGAAAACAATCTTATTTGTAAATTAAATTGAAATTGTACAAGTTATACAACTTTTTCACAAAAATCAGATGATTAAATTTTCCTTGTTACGTGACTTTAATCTATAGCTTAACTTATTTTCATGGCAGATTCTTATTAAAACTATAATTCTAAGAATCACAAACTACTACTGGTCAAGGGAGCTCATTACTTGCACCTCACAGCATAACAGGAGCTTGGGTGGTTTGCTGAGCATGCGCTGTTTATGGGTAAATGGAAGAGAACTTTTACATCGGAGGATACTTTATGACGGATGGATGGAATCGTTAGTCAGTTCGGAGTTCGCGTCGTGAATGTTCAATTGCAAATGAGTTCAAAACAAGGTACGAATTTCATTATTCAGGGTTCCTTCAATGAATTTCAATAATAAATCACAAAGGGATGAGCAAGGATAAAATGTTAGCTTAGCGACCGAATATATCATTAATTCAAATAAATCATTCTTTTGTACCTAAATGATAAATTGTTGAAAACAAAATAAAATATTTAGATCAAAGTTCTATAATAATAGTTTATTAAAAAAATAATAAAATATTTTTTAAAGATTTATCAGGCTTTGATGTAGCCGTCGGCGTTACTCGTTCGATTATGGTTTTGATCGGTGCTTGGCCAGATCCAAAAAAGATGGAGCACTGGCTTTTGCGATACTACTTTCTCGTTCCGATATGTACCATCTTATTTTTCTGTTTTATTCCTCAAACTACCTTAGCTATAATGGTGAGACATGATTTTAATAAACTAATTGGGGTGGCCATCCTTAAGCTTATTGGATTTCGCTATAATAAAAAAGGTAAGATAAACATAATTAAAACGCTTACTTGCTTTTACATGTACTTAATAAAGTACATGTAAAAGAGACGCAACGATTTTCCGATCTATCTATTTCCAATCTACTTGTAATGTGATAGGGAAATAATGAATATTATTTCTATTAAGAACATTATATGAAAAATATTAATACTAATTGCAATATTAATATTGTAATTTCGCTCAAGAGTTTTAGCACTCTTTTTAATATTTTGTCTTTTTGATAAATTTTATGTCCTTGCCTACGTATTTGTTCGTCTATCTTTCAACGAAGAAATTTTTTTAATACATCAAATATTATATTATATTTTTTAATGATAATTTCTTATTATTTCACTTTTCTTCAATTCTCTCACAATTTTCTATCGCTATTATTTTAATATTGTTTATTAAAATAATTGTTTGATTATATGATTTATACCTTACGGTGACAAAAAGCCCTTTATTTACAAGAAGTCTCTCTGGTTCCAAATCGAATCATTTTTATAGATTAATTTAATTTCACCTGTATGAAAAATCACATAATTCATTGTTAAAGATTTATGGGAACTCGTATCAGGCATAGCGAAGGACTGGAAAGATAGCACGACGGCAAAGGAGCAGCGTATTATGTGGCGCAACGCGCGCATTAGCCGACTCGTAGGAATCGTTTACTTTAGCACGGTTACGAGCTGCATTCTTCTTCTGTCCACCCGCGTGATTCTTGTGTACTACGTCGACAAACGCCGCCTCGGGGAAAATGCGTCGATTGCCAAACCTTTATTCCTGGAGGCCCACTTCTTCTTTGACGCGGAAAGCAGTCCCAATCACCAGGTCATCTTCGTGAGCCAGGTGCTCACAGCATTCTACATTGCCGGTTGTTTCGCATCATTCGATGGTTTCTTCGTTTTCGCGATTCTACATCTAACTGGACAGCTGAAAAATCTACAGATGCGACTAGAAGCCCTTGCTGACGAATGTGGTAAGAGAAAATGTACGCTCAGCAGTCTTTTCAAGTCAATCATTTATCGTCATCAGCGAATTATCAGGTACTTGAAACGTTACTTTAAATTGTTTAAGGCGCCTATAACATTCGTGTTGATTTAAAAAAACTAAGGCTAACATTTCACGATAGTGAAAAGATATTGTGTATTTACAAGAGTTTTTTGTAATAAACAACGAACTTCCAAATCTTCGATGATATTCGTACGATACTATCTCCATTTTTAATTTATTAGTTCGAATAGCTTCATTTATTTTTATATGCACGCCCCCCCCCTCCCTCCCCCCAGGACCTGCGGTTACACGTAGACAATATTCATACATTTTTTTCAACTGTTTCATTGTCTTATATCTTGAAAGCAACAAATTTATCCATAATAATAAATCTTTTAAATTAACTTGAAACATTCTCCACATGTAAAACAGAAATTTGTATTCTATATTATTATATGTTAACTATTAATTAAAATTAATCACTTTTAATAAAGTTAAATAATAAGTAATACAGATTTTATTTAAAAGCTTGGCTAATATAATCGAAAGAAATTTCAATAAATTATTTCTGGCACAAATCCTGGCAACATCTATTCTTCTTTGTTTACAAGGTTATCAATTTGTAATGGTAAGTTCAATCATTATCGATAAAGATAAATGTTTAACTTTAAAAACTTTAAAGAAAAAAATTGAAGGTTATTGGTGAAACTAGTGGATCAGCATTATACAGTCATATGCTATTTTTTACTGTAGTAACGGCTTCTAATATCGGCAGCCTTTTCATGTATTGTTATATGGCTGAACAACTTCGGACCGAGGTAAGATATTAAGATTTTTTGAAAAAAAATCTTTGCTTATTGCTTCTCTAAAGTTTAAAAAAAACCTACTCACTAAATACTTAAAAATAATAATGATCCGTACACACATTTACAATTTTTTTTTAGTAAACTTATATTTTCTTATGTATAACATTAAGATGAATGTGAAAATCGCGAATAGCAGATGTGCTAAACACTATATCTATGACTATATCTCTTAAATTTTCAACGTGTAGATTTTTTTAATTTAAAACATTTTTCCTTAATTCGTTTCAGAATAATGTAAATTGTAAATAAATTTAAAAATTTAATTTTTTTTATTTGTACTACGTAAAATAAAATTATCTAAAAAAGTTATCGCATGTGGGATATATGAAGTCGTGGTAAAAGTCAGATTACAGTTGTGTTACGATAAAAATTAGAAGCATAACACAAATGACATCGGTAACTCTACTACGAAAGCTACCGTCTCTAAAGCCGAAAATTAGTGGTTTTAATTATTTGCACCGTATGTTAAATCTTGTCTAGAACCTTGTGTGTCATTCTACGAAAATTTTCACTATTATTTAGAAAAAAAAATGAATCAGAATATTTTTAGAGTGAAGATCTTTTTTCTGCTGCTTACAACATGAAATGGTACAACCTTCCACCATGTGAATCAAAACTGTTGATACCATTTATGGCACAAACAATGAAACCGATAAAACTAACTGTTGGAAAATTTGAAGTCTTCTCCCTCCAATATTTTTCTTCGGTAAGCATGTGCTAAACTTTCGGTTAATCAAACAATCAATGAATATTTTAAATCGATTTAATTTATGAAACATACATATTCTTCAGATTCTAAAAGCATCTGCAGGCTATTTGTCTATGTTGTTGGCTGTTAAAGACAGATTGTAATGAAACGTCTTCTAATACTGACTGGAATCTCTGATAATTAAAAATAAGTAAAGAATTGTACCTACGAAATTACCAGTAGTAAAAAAATCCATATTTTTGTAGAATTATTCTTGGATAAATAAACTTTTATGTATATTTTAAAGCATAATTATTTTCATATTTTTAACTAAAAATTAAGAAAGAATATTATTCGCTATTGGAGACTCGTGAAAATTCTACAAATCCGAATAAATGATGTCGTTAAATATTATTTAATTAATTTGTTTATACTTGGTTAGTTTATTTAGTAAGTAATACTTTATTTTTACAAATATGCGAATGGGGTGTACTTCACGTATATAGGCATCGGAGGTTGTAAAACTTCTTACACATAGTTTCAAAAAAGAATTTTATTTTAAAAACCATATTAGAAATGTTGTATACGATATTTGGAATAGAAAAACACTATTTTTAGAGAAGGTCCTATGGATATATTGCGACTTTCGATTTCCGATTTCTTTATATCTTTTTGTACTTTAAAACTAATATTACTAAAGTATTATTATAATGCAATTAATAGAGAATAAAATTTTCTAGAATTAAAAAAATGTAGATGTTACCTATACTCACTTCTTCAAAATTAAAACAGGTTTTGTAAAGAGAATTTTTTTTTTCTGTGCGTTATTTATAAATTTATAATCTATTATTTTTCGTATTGCAAGCTGCCACTGTTTATAAAGACTCATTACTTGCTCCTCTAAAGCACAGCAGGAGCTTCAGCGGTTTGCTGAGCATGCGCTGTTTACAGTTAAATATAGTGCTCGGGAGGATACTTTATGAGGGGTGGAATCGTTAGTCAGTTTCAAGTCCGCGTTGTGAGTGCTCAATTGCAAATGAATTCGAAACAAGGTACGAGTTTTATTACTCGTTATTCCTTTAATCAGTTTTAATAGTAGATTATAAAAAAATAAGTGTTGATAGAATTTTAATTAAATAATAATCGAGTATATCTTACTTTTTCAAGCAATTAATTATTCTAAATCGACACTGTAAGAAAACTTCCATATATATGTAGGTGTACCATGTCTACATTTTGAAACGTAAAATAAATACAATATATCTATATGTACATGAAAGTTTTCTGATAGTATTATTAACATTTGCTTTATCATGGAATAAATGCAATTTAGAACCTTATAAAACCACTTCTGTAGATTTTAAATGAAATGTAAAAAAATTGTTTTCTATAATTTTCAATGCAATTCAGGAATACTTAATATTCTTTGAATGACCAAATTTTGAGGTCAGTTGTATAAAATTGTTGAAATCTTAAAAAATCACCAAATTTTAACCTGAAAGCATTAAAACTGTAAGGTCTTCTCGAAACACTCATCGAATATTAATAAAATGAATTCCTTTTTTATTCAAAAATTTTCGATGTGCAGTTATTAGTGTATACAAATAAATAAGAAATGCTCTCGCATCAACTTACTAAACAATAACAAATTTCTAAAGTTGATGAGGTACTTTACAGATATTGAAAGAATAATATTACATTTCATAAAGATTTATCAGGCTTCGATGTAACTGTTGGTGTTACCCGTTCAATTATGATTATGATCGGTGCTTGGCCAGATCCGATGAAGGAAGAACACTGGATTTTGCGATACTATTTTCTAGTTCCGATAATGAGCATCTCATTTTTTTCTTTCATTCCACAAACTACATTAGCAATACTGGTACGAAATGATTTTAATAAACTCTTGGAAGTTCTATGTGTCAGTCAAATTGCTATTGGATTATCTATTATAAAGCTTATTGGAATTAGTTATAATAAACAAGGTAAGATTAATAACATTCTTTATTTATATTCTTGTTGTTCATCAATTTATATTCTTGTTGTTCGTCAATGCTCAATTAGAATAAATATCTAAAATAATGAGTAGTTTTTACAGTTACTAAAAAAACATACATCTTACCAATTCTTACAATTTCAATTTGCTTGCACTAATAGAATCGTATTTTCTTTCGATCACTTTGATTTCTTATATATTGGCCTTATCCGAATTTTCATATTTTTATTTCGTTTGAATTTTTTCTTATTGTTTGTATACTTTGTCTTTATACGTGTGTGTTTATATACTTCAAATATTTCAATCAAACTTTAAAGTTGAAAATTTTTAACATCGCCGATTTTTAAAAGAATTAAAGAAGCTGATACTGGGCATATGGGAAGACTGGCATCGGGATGCGACGCCAGAAGAGCAGAGCGTAATGTGGCATAACGCGCGCATAAGCCGATTCGTAGCCTTATTTTGCATTACAACAATTTCGAGCACCATCTTCTTCCAGGCGATCCGTGTAGTCCTCGACTATTACATCGTCAAACATCATCTCGATGCGAATGCATCACTCGAGATGCCTCGTTTTCTCGACGCGCATTTCTTTTTCGATGTGGACAGCAGTCCCATGCATCAAATCATCTTTGTCAGCCAGGTGACCGTAGCGTTTTACATCGCAGGTTGCTTATCGTCATACGATAGCTTCATCGTCTTCTCGATTTTGCATCTCAGCGGTCAGTTACAGAATTTGAAGATGCGTATGGAAAATATTGTAAATGAAAGTATCAAAGGAAAATCGTCCCTCAAGGATCTGCTGAAGCCGATTATATACCGTCATCAACATATAAACAGGTATCTTCAAAAATATTTTTTCACTTAAGTTTTTTTAAAGCTTTTGGAACTGTCAACTATACAAATATTTATTAAAAATATATGTTTAATTTTGTGTAGAAAAAAAAAAAATTTTCTATCAAAAGAACTTATCTATAAGTAAAATTAGATTGATATAAGGTTCTTGTTTGAAATAATTAATAAATAGTGCAATAGGCTAGAGCTTTAAGAATACAAATCAAGCGGATTAATAGATCGCCAAATTGAGTACCATTTCCGCTAATATACATTAAAATAAAAACGTGCCCGGCCAGCATGAATATTAATTATTTAACGTTCTCGATTTGGTTTGCCAAATTTAAAAAGTTTCAAAAATTAAAAAGAAAACAAAAATATATGTTGGAAAATCTATTTTTTTCAATTTGTGCATGAAACGGCCCTTTTCCTGCATAGAAAGGTGAATCGAAAATATAGCATTTCGAGCGTCTATAGTGAGCAGCGGGGGGAAAAGTAGTAGCAGGAGGAAGAGAACTTAGTCTTCCATTATGACGACTCAATATGCCCGATCCCCAATCAACCTTTCATGCTAAAAAGGTCCTATTCCTGCACTCATCAGAAATAGTACTACATGCAAAAAGGGAGCAATTGACTTTTATTCCCATCTTAACAAAAATGGCCACTTTTTTCCCTGAAAAGCGGGACAAAAGTTAGATTTGTTTCCCTCTTTCAAGAAATTTAACGTTTGCGAGAAATATGACGATATTAATATGGCCATATTTCCCGCGTTTGCAAAAAATATGTAAATTTCATATAAACAGCCAAATATCAATAAATAATAAACTTAGTATTAAAAGTGGCCACAGTTGAGATGGGAATAAAGTACTATATGTAACTCGGGAGAAAAGTGGATGATTCTCTCGGGTGATTCCCGCGGGAATCAAGAGCGACTTTTCTCCCTTGTTACATAATGTACTATTTCAGACTTGGATGATGATTTTGAGCACGAGTGATACACGAGTGCTCAATCATCATCCTCCCTACAAAAACTCATCTTTCCTCCCTAGTTACATAATGTACTACTATATAACTGACTATACTACTAGTCAAAGTTTGCAAGCTAAGCAGTAATTGATGATGCACTTATGATTCTATGGAGATTTATATATTTTTTTAAATATATTTAGAGATTCAATAATATTTTTTGTTGAGATTTTAGTCAAATTGTTAAAGTAAATTTTGAGACTTTAAATTTAAAATTTGGTTATAATCTCATTTTAGATATATTTTAATTGCAAATGAAATATAAATAATATAAATTTAATATAAAAGATTAGCTAGCATAATAGAAAGAAGCTTTAATAAATTGTTTTTGGCGCAAATTATTGCTACATCTATTCTTCTTTGTTTGCAAAGTTATCAATTTGTAATGGTGAGTTTAATATTTACATAAAGAGATAACTATTTGTTCGAGCAAAAGAAAAGAAAGTTTGAAGCAAAAAATTGCAGATTCTTGGTGAAAGTAGTGGGTCGGCATTATGTAGTCATGTACTATTTTTTATAATGTTTTTGGGTTCCAATACTCTAAGTGTTTTCATGTACTGCTACGTCGCCGAACAACTTCGCACCGAAGTAAGACATTTTAAAATAGAAACAAAAAACTATGCCATCGTTTTGAATAAAAGAATGAATACAAATATTTGCAGAGCGAAGGACTTTTTTCTGCTGCTTATAACGCAAATTGGTATGATCTTACGCCATATGAATCGAAATTGCTGATACCATTTATGGCACGGACAATGAAACCGATAGAAATAACCGTTGGAAAATTTGGAGTCTTCTCTCTGCAATATTTTGCTTCGGTACGTATACGTTAACGTTTAAACAATCCAATAAAAATAATTTATTGAGGTTCATATATACGTATTAAATTCTATAGATTTTACGAACATCGGCAGGCTATTTGTCGATGTTGTTGGCTGTTAAAGATAGATTTTGATAAGTTGATACTAAATATTGACTGGAATGTGTGATGGTACGATGGTTGGTAAAGATAAGTTGTTAATAACAATAACAATATATATATATATATTTATAATCACATAAAATAGTGATAAAAAGTGTGGATATTTTTGAAAATCTATTAATAAATAAAAATTATATTTATATGTATATTTTGTTGAAAAAAATGATTTTCATGTTCCTCTAAAGAAGTTAAAAAAATTATTTTCTCCATTTTAAGGGGATGTAAAAGAGTCTCACATCCCCTTAAAGAAATCAGCTTTATCAAATTGAAAAAAACAGAAAAAAATTAGCACATTTTTAAATTAATTAAGTACATATTATATGGTATGTATTTAAAACAGTGAATGCTAACTTATCAAATAAATTAAGTTACTTGGCGATAAATGATCTAGCTTATAAATATAATCATGGCTTAAATGTGAAGCATGACAAAACTGCGTGTTATTGATCAATAAAAACCAATTAATAACAAAAGTTCCCTAAAAGGAAGCAATGCCACCGATAAATATGTTAAATTGTACGAGCAGTGCGTTTACACCCAACTAGTACGTATTTGAAAAAATTAAATAACATTATAATACCTATTATTTCAAATAACTGAACTAAACTTCTCTGAAATATTTTAGTTCTCTGAAGTATTTTGGTGGTCATTATCTAGAAAATCATGAAGTATACTTGAAGTGAATTATTATTATATTATGTAAATTAAATAATTTTGTTTTATCTTATAAAGTCTTATGATTTTCTTGTTAATGCTATAGATGATGTGCGCGGTTATTTGAAATATTAATGAGATATGATTGGTTTTGTAAAAACTTGACTTTGATTTTAATAGAAAATAGTTTTATTTACAGAACACTTTGAATTCTCGAATCAACGCATCGCCTTTACACAAAAATGATTCAAATTGTCTTCTACAATAACTTTTAAAAATAATTGTGATTAATTTGTTTCATATTGCATGCTGCAACTGTTCATAAAGACTCATTACTTGTTCCTCCAAAGCACAGCAGGAGCTTCAGTGGTCTGCCGAGCATGCGCTGTTTATCGTTAACCAGAGCAACTTTAGCTCCGGAGGATACTTTATGAGGGGTGGAATCGTTAGTCAGTTCAGAGTACGCGTCGTGAATGTTCAATTGCAAATGAAGCCGAGGCAAGGTACGAGTTTTATTGCTCATGATCCTTTTAACGAAATCAAATAATAAATAGCAAGAAAAGAAATTATTAATAAAGCCATTGTAATTTATCAACATAGATAAGATTATATATTGCAGCGACTAATTAGTTTTAATATATAAAGAAAATATTACTTTATGTTATTATTTTTTACAATGTCAATAATGAAAATTGCTTATACATCAAAGCATTTGGATAATATTTAAAAATTGTTCATAATCTGCAATAACTATTTAATAAAAATACTATTTCATTTAGAACGTTTATCAGGCTTCGATGTAGCTGTCGGTGTTACCCGTGGAACTATGGTTATGACCGGTGTTTGGCCAGATTTTAAAAAAAAGGAACACTTGCTTTGGCGATACTACTTTCTCGTTCCGATATGTACCATCTTATTTTTCTGTTTTATTCCTCAAACTACCTTAGCTATAATGGTGAGACATGATTTTAATAAACTATCCTTAAGCTTATTGGATTTCGCTATAATAAAGAAGGTAAGACAGATAATAAAGAGAGCGTCCACGATAGACCGTTTTTTACTTCGTCAATGTATTCCATAAAATCTTTTCTATCATTTGAAGTGTAAAGTAATGCAAAATTAAAAAATCTGGTAATTTCGCTCTCCAAATCCGATAATTATGCTCTCCAAATTATCAGAGACTTCATATTTTTATTTTTATTTAATCCATAAATTTTGTGACATTAACAGCCGTAACATTCAAATTGTTTAAATTTAATAATTAAATTTCAAACTTTTAAAGATTTGAGGAAACTCGTGGCGGGCATAGCGGAGGACTGGCAACGAAGTACGACGGCAGAGGAGCAGCGGATAATGTGGCGCAACGCGTACATAAGCCGATTCATAGCGATTGGTTACTCGGCAACGGTTGCAAGCAGCATCGCTTTTCAATCGACCCGAGTAATTTTTGTCTATTATATGGACAAGAATCGATTGGGCCCAAACGCTTCGGTACCCGAACCCGAATTCCTCGAGGGTTACTTCTTCTTTGATCGCAGAAGTCCCGTGCACGAGATAATCTTCGTCAGCCAAATGCTCACTTCCATCTATATTGCTGGTAGCTTCGCGTCGTTCGATGGCTTCTTCGTCTTCGTGATTCTGCATCTAACTGGCCAGCTGCGAAATCTCCAGATGCATTTGGAAAGTCTGGTGGATGTGTGCAGAAAGAAAAAGTGCGAGCTCAAGGATGTACTCAAGCCGATCGTGTATCGTCATCGACAAATAATTGGGTATTTAAAACTTCGTTTTCAATTCAATCACACGTGATGCATACGTTTTTTTATATAATTTTTTAAATAATTTGAGAAATCGAATTTAAGTAACACGAAAATTTATTATTCCTTATCTGTTGAATTTTATATAACAACATAAATTTTGCTGTTTCAAAAAGAAAGCTTACTAAGTAGTTCTAGGTCTTACTTATAAATGTATTATAAACGTATTATATGAACTTTTGATGAACTATTCCGTTTTTTAAAATGAATTAAAATGAAACTGAAGAATTTTAATATTATGATACCTCCGATTATTTAAAAGTTAAATTAGTAAGTGATAACAAATAATAATGCGAACATTTCATCAAAAGCTTGGCTAACATAGTAGAAAGAAACTTTAATAAAATGTTCCTGGCGCAAATTCTGGCAACGACTATCCTCCTTTGCTTGGAAGGTTATCAATTTGTAATGGTAAGTTTCATGTTCGCATATAGAGGACGCCAGATATACATGTTTGGTTTTAGAAACTTTAAAGAAAAAAATTGAAGGTTATTGGTGAAAGCAGTGGATCAACTTTATATACGCATATAGTATTCTTTACTGTAATTACGATTTCTTGTACTGGTAGTCTTTTGTTATACTGCTACATTGCTGAACAACTTCGCACAGAGGTAAGTCATTTTAGTACAGTACCGTTCAAATTTCATAGAGATTTCGAAGACAAAAATGAATCCATTTATTTGTAGAGCGAAGGTCTCTTTTCTGCTGCATATAACATGAATTGGTATAACCTGCCACCATCCGATTCGAAACTACTGTTACCATTTATGATACAAACTATAAAGCCAATAGAAATCACTGTTGGCAAATTCGGAGTCTTCTCTCTTCAATATTTTGCTTCAGTAAATATATTGTTTTTTATAATTAATTATCCAAAAAATTTTAAAATCATTTCGCATTATTTATTTTGCATTTATTATACGTATAGATTTTAAAAACATCAGCAGGATATTTATCGATGCTGTTAGCGGTAAAAGACCGATTCTGAAAAAAAAATTTATTCCATACACACCAATCGAAAAAAACTTATTTTCTAACTAGATATACAAAGTTACTAGAAATGATGAAATGCATATTTTTATAGAATCACTACAAAATAAAAACTTTCATGACTTGTTTCTGAAACGACGGTTTTACTTGTATACACAGACATTGAAAAGTTAATATCAACAAATTTTTTAACTGGTCTTATCTTACACCGGAATTCATATATTTAGATACTCAAAAAATGTTGAATAGGCCAGGAATCGTTGGGATATTGAGCTGCTAAATTGTGTATAGTTATGTCACTTACATCTGGCGACTACTACAGGTATGAGTTATCAAGTAATCTTAACTATTAATCTGCAAAAATTACCTTAACAGATCTCAAGTTGTATAACTACTAAATTAAAATAGAATTATTACTTTTAACTAGGGAACGCGTTGTGATGGTGACAAAAATTTCTTAAAAAACGTGTCAGAAATAATTTTTATAGCACTGTGTAACCTAAGCTCACACTTAGATCTCACTACGCGTGACACATATAGGCGTGACAACGAGCTTAGGGCTGGCAGTGCTATAAAAATGTTTGTAATGTCTATAGTCGAAATATACCACTGTTAAAAATTATCCGTATAAATCTGTGTGCGTGTGTGTACATGTGTGCATGCGTATGTCAACGCGTGTAGACATGACATATGTGCAGATTTATGTCAAGCACCCTAGTGGAAATCGTTTTTGTGAATAACTGTGAATAACTGTAAATAACTGTAATTAATTGAAAATAATTGCAAATAATTGTTTGGTTTGAGACGTAAATAACAGTTATTTTCAGTTATTTACAGTTACAGTTATTTACAGATGTTTACAATTACTTAGAGTTATTTACACGTTTGTGAATTAACAATTGTAGAAAAATAAGGTACCAACATCAGTTATTAACAATCATTTGCTGTTCTTTGCTGTTATTTCCAGTTATTTACAGTTAGTTACAATTATTTTCAGTTATTTACAGATATTTGCAGTTATACACATTTAATTTTTTTGGCTATAATAACAATTTTATTTCGCATCAACAAAATTGCTTTTAACTGTAAATAACTGTAAATAACTGTGAATAACTGTGAAAAACTGTGAAAAACTGTAAATAACTGTAACAACCGTTATCAACGATTCAAACCAAACAATTATTTTCAGTTATTTTCAGTTATTTTCAGTTATTTACAGTTATTTACAATTATTTACAGTTATTTACAGTTATTCAAAGTTATTCATAGTTTTTTATAGTTATTAACATTTTTTATTTCCGGTAAGGCAGTGCTATAATATTACATTTCGACACAGGTTCGGAAGGTGATGTAGCTCATTTGACGTTTTTCGCACGAGCAAAGCGGGGGCGAAAAGTCACATGAGGTAAAAATTCTCTAACACACCAGTTTCGAACCGTATTTTATATCATGAGAGCCGAATAATCATATTATCTGTTAATATGCTGGTTAAAAAATGAAGGAAAATAATTAATTATTTTCTTACGCTATCAGTAATTGCTTATAATTTCTTGAAAAATCAATATTCTTTTATCGAATCAGAGTTTAAATTTTTACTCTTACTGTCTACTTTAAAATTTTTTTTCTCGTTTTCTAAAAAAATAGAGGGTATTTGAGATGAGATTACCTAGAAAGCCTATGAGATAGAACTAGGCACACTGGGCTTCATTTTTAGGTATCAGAAATCGACTCTCCAATGTCTGCGAAAATTCGTTTCCCGAAGGGTGAGCACTCTCCTTGTGAGTATATGTGAACCACTAAATATATCTCTGCCCTATGAACAAAAAGAAGAAAAATGTACTCTTGAATGAAATATATTTTGCCAAAATATAATAACTATAAACGAGATGGTATTATACATGACTATAAAAATATTATGTCATAAACTGTTTTGAAACAATTTTTTAGCAAAATCATGAAAGAAAGTATGTTTTTTTTTTTCTTAAAAGTCAAATACATAAATTTGGACACGCACAAACTATTTTAAATCATTATAGCAAATCTTGATGTTATATATTAGCTATCTTTCACCTGATTATCTAAAATATACTTTATGTTACCACGATTCACTTATTTTTTATTTTCCGTTTAGCAAACTATTATATTACATTTACATTTAAAATTTGTTTGAAATACTGTTCTTAATAAACAGAATATTGAACTTTGTAAGAATATTGTACTTTTACTTTTAGACTCACTATATTAATTCCAAGCAAGAGCACTTTATAGAATATCATATTGAACACTACTTGCGTAATATTGTTACCCATCCTATTAACTCAATGCAGGAGCACAGAGCAATTGTCGAGCATGCGCATACGTTAATATTGCCTTCGCAAGTTGTACTCCGCTGAGAGGATACTTGGAAGGAGAAGTTACAGTGAGTCGGTTTATAGCTTACATTGAGCACGAAGCTGCTTTAAATGAAGGCGAAGGGAGGTAACTGGATATATTTGTTAACGTTAATATTAATATTTCAAAATTGTGCTCGTAACTTTAATTTTAAAAAATAGTTTGTGTTATATCGTTGTATCAAAGATACAATTTGTAAATTGTTGTTTAAATTTGTGAACATTGACATACTATGCATGAATAGTATAGGCATATTTTAGACTTCGTTTGATTTTTTAAAACAAACTGTTAAATTTTTTGATTAATTTTATACGTATAGTGGATACATATTTACAATGCAAATCTTAACATTTATTTTCTTCGTATGATAAGATCCTTATCATATAATTTTACGTATACTAGTATAAAATTTGATAAAATTCTTGATTTCAAAAGAACTAGCAGGTTACGATGAATGCATTTGTGTCACCCGCGTTCTCATGGGGCTATCCGGACTCTGGCCAGAGACATATTGCAAGAACGTACTCTCTATTTGTCACACTATCATCGTACCATTTTCCATCTTGTTTATCATGGTAATACCGCAGATGAAGAGGGCAATTATCGTTCGCAACGATTTCAACGATGTCTTGGAACTCTTGTCCTTGGCGCTCGTTATAGTCGCGATTTGTTTGATGAAATACGTCGGAATGTGTTACTACAACAAAGGTAAATGCGTTAAGCTATAAATTTTGCGCTGATATAATATTTTGTGCGGGTGTTTAATTGTGAAAACGAAAATGTGAATTCAAATTAAAATTTTTCAACAAATTTTTCGCGATCAAAGTATAATTCATTGGGATATGTTCCATTTAAATCAGTACAAAAACTACGCTGTTTAAAGATTTGAAGACCCTCCTGGTGGGCATCATGGACGACTGGCGCAACGCGACAGAAAATGAACAGCGCACCATGTGGCAAAATGCCCGGCTGACCAGGTACATTGTGACCATTTGTATCTTCTCCACGAGCATCAACATCGTGCTGCTGATGATCCGCGCCTGGGTCAACTATCATGCAGACCTGAAGCGTGTGGGCGAGAACGGCACGGCCATCAAGCCGCTGTTGATGCAGGCACACTTCGATTTTGATTTTCAGCCGAGCCCCATCTACCAGATCGTCTTCGTAGCCCAGGCCGCCGCTTGTTACTGGGCTGCCTTCGTGTATTCGGCGTACGACAGCTTCTTCATCAGCACTATTTTGCATTACACGGGACAGCTATACAACCTGCAGTTCAGAGTCGAGCATTTGACGGAGGAGCAAACGAAGAAGAACTGCTCGTTTATCGATGTGCTTGCGTCGGTCGTTCAGAGGCATAGACATTTGTGCAAGTAATCTACTTTTGTTTTATTCTTTTTTTTCCTTTTAGTTAGAAAAGGAAAATGGCATTTTTATCGATTTTTGTAAAGTTTTTTATTGCTGCTAATCAGAGACGGGGGCTTGCGGTGCACTTATTAGCACTTAATTATTAGCACTTACTCGTGTCACTTGCAGATATCAGGACTTGAACTTGATTCTCCCGATTACCTTCGCTCTACCAATGAGCCACCGCAGGCCTCCAAAATATTAAAATACTTATTGCACTATTCTTAACTATATTTACTTAACTATATAAGATAGTAAATTATGCTTTTGCTTTTCTCTAATATAGTTCATCTTACTGTATTCTTTAATCACAAAAACTATTTTTGTTGAGTTAAAATTACCTAAAAATTGTTGCAGTGACTAAATCACACTATATTTTATGCTAGTTTTATAGCTAAATTAACTACATTTTTTTGCTCATTGTGTATGAATGTTTTTCATTAGGTACCTTGATCTCATCGAACAAAATTTCAATAAGATATTTCTTATACAAATTTTGGCAGTATCTGTTGTTATATGTCTGCAAGGCTATCAGTTCGTAACTGTACGACTTAATTTTTATAAATCAATACCTTCGATTTAAAACTTTAGAATTAAATTTTATAAAAATTACAGGCTCTATCAGAAAGCGGATTAGCTGATTTAGTATTTACTGCATTTTATGTAAGCGGTAGTCTGATAAACCTTTTTTTGTATTGTTATATAGTTGAACAACTTCGCTCACAGGTAAGAACGTTGAAGAAAAACTACTATTATGCACATTAAGGTGGCTCCGGCTCATTCTCCGGTCTCATTTTATTCCTTCTAGAATTTCAAGTGGTGTTACCGATATGAAAATTGAAAAATTTTGCAAACCTGCAAAGATACAACTATTTGTTTAACTCAACTCTTTAAAAAGCATACATGAACCTATAAAGAAGTGGATGTATCTTTGCAAATTTTGAAAATTTTTCAATTTTCATATCGGTAACTCCACCTGAAATTGTACTAGGAATAAAATGTGACCTTGAAAATTAAAATCGGATGAAAAATGAAAAAGATTTATTGGTTTTGTTGATTTTTTTTCAATTGCCCTATTAGAAAATATACCAACTTTGTTGGTCAACATATTAATCAAATGGAAGCATTTCTACTTAAGATTAACATCGAAATTTAATTAAAACTATTTAAAACTATCACTATATTTTAAAGCACCTGCAATATAATATTTCCCTATGTCTAATCAGTTGTTTCTTCATTGACAATAGCAATCTAATAAAAATTGACCAACGGTTAGCCAACCGTTGGTTAGCATTTTTACCGGGATGATGATATCTTCTTTAACAATATTCAAATTTCTTTGAAAAAAATTTTTTTCGTTACTTCAAAACTCTTATTTTATACTATATTGTTTCTCAAATTATAACATGTGAAGCATAGTAAAAAATTTGTATATTTATATACATATATAATAACGCCGGAGCCACCTTAAGTGAAAAATTAAATTTGCAAAGATACACAAGTTTTAATTTAGTTATTTTGAAATAGTGCGAAAATCTATTTTTATCAATCTTCAAAATGAAATGGTACGAATTACCCATAAGAGAGTCAAAACTGTTAATAATATTCATGCGTAAAACTGAACAACCTGTAGAAATTACTGTAGGGAAGTTTACACCCTTTTCTTTGGAATATTTTTGTTCGGTATGTTTTTGGAAAAATTTTTAGTAACATCTTTTCTATGCTAACTATTTGAATTATATTAACACTTTGTAGGTTATTAAAACATCTGGAGGTTATCTATCCATGCTGCTTGCGATGAGAACCCGAATCCTCGAAGATTAATAAGAGGCTTTTTAAATACCACAAATCATAAGAATAGCTTGATGTAAATATTTATAAAAACTAATGTATATTACACATGTTTTGTTAATAACATAACTAAAATTGTTATATAAATAATATTTTAAAATCAAATTATATTATTTTTCATTTAGAAGTACTTAATCTTAATTTACCAATTTTGAATAAGGGTTGTGCGATTTCACAAATAAAGCGATTTATCTATTGCAAAATTCTTTCTTTTTTTCGTGTTGAACAATTTCTTCAACACATTTTTACTCATTTCACTTTTATTTATTTTTCAAAATTATTAGTTAATTATTTTACAATTAATAATTACAATGATTCATATTATTTTATTAACATAAACATTTGAATTTTTTCAAGATAAGCTTACGATTGAATTTACAGTTAAGTGCCTGTTTCTCAAGAAACTTTATTACAGTTGTACGGTATCGAAGCAAATTGAATCGTCAAACTTACTTACACAGGGAAAACTTTACTGTTAGTAAATACGATCATCAACCTTTCTTCAAAAAATAATAAATGAGCTTATTATAAATCAAGTCACAATAATAAATGTCGTCTGGTACTTATGTTACATAGCAATTACGGCAATTAATACTTTTACTTACAATTTACAAATTGCAATAACACTCGAAACTCGAAATTATTTAGTAATATTATAGTTATTTAATCTATCCTTTAAGGACTTCATGGTTTATTGCATTTAAAAAAACTAAATTTAAAAGATTGCACTAATTTTTCATTGTTTTGTAACTAACAAACCTCATTTTAAATATAAAACATTAAAAAAAAAAATACATGAGCATATTACTACTGTTTGACCAAATACATCACTACGAAATACTGTTCTTTAAATCTGATGCAGAACTATAGCTATCAATTGTCGAGCATGCGCTGTTTATTCGTAATTTTGTATGCATGCAGGAGTGCTTCATGCGTCTCAAAGTTCCAGCTAGTCGATTGAGGTCTCACGGCGAAGAAGACTCGTTTAAAGGGACCGAAAGTTGTTGAGATGCGCTTGGTAAAACAACGGTCAAGTCAGCCGGGTAGTTATTCAGTAAAAGACTCGTAATAAACTTTTTTTTATCGTTTCCAATTATTTTCATTACAAATTACGAATTTCTTATATCTTCTTAATCTTTCTTCCTGATAAAATAATCTTCTATTCTCAATAAATAAATTACAAGACGTCATCAGACATCGTGGATAAAAATTCGATAATCAACTTTAAAAACTAATTTTATATGATTTAAAAATATTTATAAATATCTTATAAGCATTTGCTTTAAAGTAGATAACTCAATATCTTCTTCATTTCTTAAAATATAGTAAATAGTTGTAAGATACCTTTATCAAATATTTTAAACATTTAAATAAAGTTTGGCTCTAGAAATCTACGTAGAAAAAATATATTTTACTCACTAATATTTTATATTTTTGAAAGAATTGTCTGGGTTTGACGAATGTGTTGGTCCTACTCGCTTTATCACAAATGTCATCGGCGTTTGGCCGCACTTTCAAGAGAAACAGAGTTTTGTATCAAAATGTGTCTTTATTGTACCCGCTTCTTTGATGTTCTGCTTATTGGTGATTCCACAATCGAGAAGAGCAATGTCAGTGAGAAAAGATTTGAATGCGGTTTTAGAAGTCCTGTCAACTGGAATCATCATGGAAGCACTTTCAATACTGAAGTTATTAGGACTATGGTATAACGAGACAGGTAAAAGAAAAATGAAAAATATACGACTGCTTCTAAAAGTAACAAAGTTTTGTTTAATTTTTTGTATATGTTCCAAGTATTTAATAATAACAATATCTATGTCACAAACGCCGTAAAAATAATTAATTTTAATTATTATTTTTCATTTACTATTAATTATTACATAATAATTTTAAGGATTAAGGAAACTGGTAATAAGAATTTCAGAAGATTGGAAAATAACTAACAAAAAACAGCAATGTATCATGTGGAAATATGCGCATCTCAGTAAAATAATAGTTCTTTCATGCTTAGCATTAACTTTTGGTAACATTTGTGCGCAAATCATACGCTTGGCTATTATCTACCAGATTGATCTTCGTCGTATAAGTGAAAATGAAACGCTCTTAAAGCCAATGTTAGTAAAGTCAGATTTTTATTTCGATGTGCAAAAGAGTCCGCAGTATCAATTAACATTCTTAGGACAGATTATAGCATGTGTTTGCGTAAGTTATTCATTTACTGGTTACGACGGCTTTTTTGTTTTTTCGATACTACACTTTAGTGGTCAGTTACAAAATTTGCAAATGCAAATCGCAGATCTTATAGAATTACAACGTGAAAAAAAGTGTACATTTACAGAAGTCCTTGTGCCTGTGATTAAACGTCATCGAGAACTTTGCAGGTACACACTATGATAGTACAAAGAATTTCATTATATTCATTATTCATACCAATAACTTAATAAGTCCCTTTTCTACTTAATACAATAAATGAATTTTGATTTCTTCCAAAATAAATTATTTAATGTAGTGTATTTTAATTAAAAATATAAATCAAGCTTAATCTTACCTCGAACATGTATTTGAACCATATAGGTATACTGACCTTATTGAAGAAAGTTTTAACAAGATTTTTCTCGCTCAAATGTTAGCTACATCTATTCTCTTGTGTCTCCAAGGCTATGAATTTGCAATGGTTAATAATTAAATTGATTACATAAATATACTATATCAAATTTAGTAGTTATAATTCTTACCTATTTAAAACATTCGATTTAGATAATTGTTGATAAAGGCTCAGAAATGTTAGCTCATTTGTTGTTCATTTGTTGCTTTGTAACCTCAAACATTGTTAGCATCTTTATGTACTGTTACGTTGCTGAACAATTGCGAACACAGGTAAATTTACAATAATTCCATAACTTTTCTTGGAAATATTAAAAGTTTATCATCATTTTCAAACAGAGCGAAAAGCTATTTCGATCGGTTTTCCAAATTGAATGGTATGAACTACCGCCAAAGGAATCCAAGTTGCTTACAATTATCATGAACCGAACAAAAGCCCCCATTGAGATTACTGTTGGTAAATTTGTGCCATTCTCTCTGGAATATTTTTGTTCAGTATGTGTATCATATTTTGATGTAGGTATCTTTATAACATATTTTATATTAAGGTATGTTTTTCCAGGTGATGAAAAGTTCCGCGGGATATTTATCGGTGCTACTTGCAATGAGAGAAAAACTATAATTTGTTTTGTATTATATAGCCTCTTAAATATGTAAATAGTGTAATTATATTATTTTATTATAAAATTGTTTATAATAAAGAGCTTATATACTTATTTCGAAGTAAATACTTTTAGAAATAATGGCATATTCGTTTTTATATAAAAACATATACGAAAATGCTTTAAAAGTAAGTATGAGTAACAAGTAAGAGTAAGCCTGAACGTAAGGGGAGATAATACACTCACAGGTTTTTCATATTTTTAAATCTAAATCGATAACGATTCATACGTAATTATTTAAAAAAATTTCTAATTTGTAGATATCTTTTATAATAAGAAACTTCATTAGAATAAATAGTTAAAATACTATGCAAATGTTTTATTCATTTTAGATCCTTCCCACTTCATAAAATATTCACTGTTTTTATTTTCAAGAGAATACGCACTTTTTAAAATGTTTATATTACTTTATAAGTTTTAATTTCCAAGAAATTATACATCATTTATGTTTTAATGCACTGCGATAATAATATGTTCATTTAATTTAATCAAAAATGTTTGCAAATTATTAAATAAGTTTTTCACTTATTATTTAAAAAAAATATAATAATTTTATTTTTTATTTCATTATAAAATTGAATTTTTTACTTTAATTTACACAGTACCTCTACTTGCAAGTTATGATTCAGCAGCAAAATCATCGACTCTTTCCATTTGATCATCTCTTTTACGGTCTACAATCATTACATCAAGGGTCAATTATAGAGTCTCCAACACAATAGAAGATTAATTGTGAGATTTCATATGAAATCACATCTGAGATCTCCTACGAAAACAGGGCATTCAATCTTACGTGAGATCTCACATTCTAGGTCTTATATGAAGTCTACTATGAGATTTATCACAATTGCGGTTCAATTTCTAATAAAAAAAATTATGTGCAAGCTCACGTGAAGTTTGCATGATATTTATTGCTTTTATTGACAATCAACGATAGATTATAACTATTAAACATAAAAGATAGATACTAACTATTCAAAAGAGTTAGACAAAAGCTTTTATTTAGAGATTCATTATACATACACGCGCACACAACTCGATGTTACGTTAATGTTTTCTTAAAACTTACATGAATTAAAAAACATACTGTGAGTATAAGCCGTTGAATTCTTAAATGTCGACAAAATTAGGTGTTCATTTTTTTTTTATATTATGATGCTTTGAATAAAACAGAAATAAGAGTAAGACACATAGTTCAATGGCTATAGTATTCAAGAAGTTTACAATTTTATAAAACGTATAGTCCTGCGAATGCTTGTTGAATCGCTTTAAAAATTTACTTAAATAAATAATAATCTGCTACTTTATTGTGAACGATCACTGTGAGCCGGCGATGCTACTTGGAAGTATTTAAAAGAATTTTGCTTTGCCCCATCAGCGAACAATCCTCAACTTTCCGTGTGCATAATGTAAAGATAATGCTCCTGCCTCGTTTTTAATGCGGCACCAGGAGCATGCATCGCGGAGCATGCGCCGTCTGTAAAATTTTATACTCGTGAAGATACATTGTATAGGCTCAAAGTTTTCAGTTGGCTGCTCGAGGGCTGGTGGTGAGCATAACTTATTTTAAAATGGGAGTCCAGAAAGATAAAAAGATATATCCCGCAGTACAGACATCAAGATCGGGTAGTTATGCATTAAAAAATTGTAACGATATTTTTGACAGTGCTGGATTGATCGGTTAGATTTGCAAAAATTTGGTATCATTAAAAATGATCCTTTCTGGGACATAATTTTCTATATGGAGAGAAGTTCTGCGTAAAAAATACTGTGATAGTCCGATAAAAATTAGAGTTAAATCCCCATAGCTTTTACCGGAATGCCACGGTAATCTTTTCTGACCACTTCATTTGTTCTAAGTTTACCAAAATGTCACAGTAGTTTTTTATAAAAAAATTTTCTTTATTTATGATTATATAAATTTAAAGACAAAACTCTTTTGAAAATCAAAACTAAATTTGATAATATGTTTATTATATTATAAATTTTTCAATATAATCAAATTATTTATTTCGAATTTGTATTACAATGACTTACAACAATTACGTTTTTAAAATATAAAATGTTTACGTTTCATACGAAATTTCTTCACAAGTTGAACATTCCGTTAAATAAATTAATCATTACGCGTTTGGCAGGCTTTGAAGAATCTGTCGGAGCCACACGTTTTATTTCCCACTTTGTTGGCATTTGGCCATACGAGAAACGAACACTTTTTAATAAGTGTTACCTTGCCGTACCCCTTATAATGATCATTGGTATGTTGACAATACCACAAACACGACGAGCGGTGATCTGCAGACGAGATTTGAACGCCATCATCGAAGTCATGTCTACAGGAATTATAGTGGAAATAATTGCAATATTCAAAATATTAGGTGCAGTGTACAATGGACCAGGTAAACCAATACATGGCATCTTCAATATTGAAACTTTATCATGTGAGCTTGATATAAAATACTTGCGCAACTTGACGATTTAAGGCTTGCGAAAACTGATACTAAAAATCGCCGAAGATTGGAACGTCACTACTGGCAAGGAGCAGCTCGTCATGTGGAAATATGCTCGTTTGAGCAGGCTAATCGTGAAGTTATGCATCGCCTTAACCGCGGGTAACTACACTGCGCAATTGCTTCGTCTGCTGATTATAAGCTACATCGAGGTACATCATTTGCCCGAAAACGAAACCTTCATCAAGCCGATGTTCATAAAGTCGGATTTTTATATCGACTACCAGCCGACTCCGATATATCACCTATTGTTCGTGGGTCAAATAATCGGTTGTATCTACGTCAACACCACGGTTACCGCTTATGACGGTTACTTCTTCTTCTCGATGTTGCACTTTAGCGGGCAGCTGTATAACTTGCAAGTGCAAATCGAGGAACTGATGGACAATCAGCGTGAGAAAAAGTGCTCTTTTACGGAAGTCCTTGTGCCGGTAATCGATAGGCATCGGGGTCTCTGCAGGTACTGTAATGTTGATAGTAAGAATCATGAATCGGCGTTCGTTTCGTATTTATTATATAGATGTGCATATAAGCAATTTGTTGCTGACATTTATGAATCTCCATGTATCAAATTATATATACTTATACGTTTGTGTGCCTGTGTATGTATGTGTGTTTATAAAAGATAATAGAACTTTTCATTGAAATAATATTTTGCTTAATATGCGGTACATACAAACTCTCAAAAAATGAAATAATAAAAACCACTGGATACTTGAACACAAAATGCAGAATTTTTAGCTGTAAATTTAAATGTTTGCATCTATGCTATTATCAATAATAAGCTTTCACTGCAACGCAGGTACTTTTTCGCTCTTGTATTTCTAGAAAAAAGAATTTCTTATTTTTCTATTGTCAAACTAATTGAACTTTCAAGAAAAAATTAAATTACTATATCTCAAACTTATTCCTTACTTTATAACAGATATACTGATCTCATTGAAGAAAACTTTAATAAAATTTTTCTTTTCCAAATGATATTTACGTGTATCTTTCTCACACTTCAAGGATACGAATTCGCTATGGTTAGTTCTGCAAGCAAGTAAACTACTTACTTTAGATGATGTTTTGTTACAAATTCTTCTTTTGTAGATTGTTGGTGAACACGATTCAAGAATGTTGCC
This sequence comes from Torymus flavipes, assembly GCA_030522905.1. Lineage (NCBI taxonomy): Eukaryota > Metazoa > Arthropoda > Insecta > Hymenoptera > Torymidae > Torymus > Torymus flavipes. Next base: position 53,112 of record JAPYZO010001405.1, read on the forward strand.
AAATTTGTTGTTTATCACTTGTTGGGTATCTTCAAATATTGTTAGCATTTTTATGTACTGTTACGTAGCTGAGGAAATTCGTGAACAGGTGAGTCTAGAAAAATTTAATTTTAAAGTAATTTTTATTAAATCTAATCAAAAACTAGTTTACCAAGATATGGCATAATCGTATAAGTGCAAAAGTTTTAAAAAATTACTCGTAAGTGCAATGTCAGCAGGATGAAAATTAATAACGAGGGTGACAATCACACGACTGTAGAATCATCTTTCGCACGTGTATCGAATGATATTTTTCGATACAGGGGACATACAAGTTTTCGTCTGATTACTAAATTGGAAAGTTATGTAAAAGTCGACTGAAAATCGACGTCTACCCGAACTCGGATTACACTGCTTCTGTGCATTTAGTACGGAGAAAAACTTTAATTAATAACACAGGCTTATGGAAATTTTTTTTTGGCCGATGGATTAGACTATGTAATTTCCATGTATTTTATCAAGTAAAAACCAAATATGTCCTCAGTTTTCACCCTACACGTCAGGATTTTGAGATATCTCTTACTCTCAAAATGTTCAGATTTCTTTATTGGAAGAGTTTTGTAGAGAGTACTAGTCATGTCCTACAAAATGGATTTTCAAGGTCTGAATATGATTTTTCATCTCCGAGAAATATCAAAGCATAATTTTCAGTTAGTACGTCTCAAGGAAGACAAAATCGTATTCATATATAATTCCAATTCTTAATTTAATCTTTCTTGAAGAAGAAAAATTGTATTCAAATGGTTCTAAATAGATTTTGTAGCAGATGACTATAGTTTCCCAGAATACTACTGTCGCATTGATTAAAAAAAATATTTGACCATACTATGAAATTAACTCAAAATCCTGACGAGTAGAGCCAAAACTGAGGTCATATTTGGTTTTAGCTGGCTAAAATACATGGGAATAGCATAGTCTAATCCATCAGCCAAAAAATTTTTTTTTATTTTGTGGACCTGTGTAATTTTAATAATTTTCATCCTTAATAAGCTAATCATTTTGTTTTCTAAATATTATATTTTTACTTTGAATGACAGGGCAGGCTTAATAAGTTGCCTTTTCAAACGAAAAGAAAATCATTACTACCATATTCATTAGCTATAAATCTTTCATGTGATTTACAAAAATATATTGTCTTATATA
>JAPYZO010001406.1:0-18156 GCA_030522905.1 Torymus flavipes
AGTTTTTTAATCCGAAGTAGTTTTATGAGACAGAATGGTATTTTTGGAAAATGAATTCTTTTTTTCAGAGTAGGAAATTAAGTTTTTAAAATAGCGACTATTATATTTTCTAATTAAAAATATATTCAGAAAATTTAAACAAATCTTTATACGAATGAAAATCCATTTATACTGATTCACTACTCGCTTAATTAATACAACAATTCAATTTCTTCGCGTGCTAAGTTAGAGCTCTATTCGTAAATTGATGGCACACATAAGTAAGTTTTACGTGATAAATCGAATCAAGATATATAAACACGTGCTTTGAATTTGATATTATAATGAATCTAGAAGATTCAAGAACATTTTGATAACGTCAAGTGTCCCGTTCGAGTGCAATATAAAATTAAATTAAAGTTTTTCATTAAAATAGTTATCGATTTTACGCCAGACACAAAATTGTATTTCACAAACGATAGAAATCGTCCGCCACAACTACAATCAATCATTATAATCCGTCCATCTTATCACTTTCGACAAAAATTTTTTCATTACTGTAAATATCGCACTTCTTATCTCTCCTACAATGTATAAAAAAAATACGAAAATACGATATAACCGCATTTCGGCGACGATTGCGCAACCGAGAGAATCATTTCACCCTCGTGAAGCCACACGTGAATGATTCTTAAGTAGTTTGGCGAACTTTGATAAGGACCGGCCGCGATGTCGGCAGAAAAAAATGTATGTGTGTGTGATCTCATAAGCGCGGAAAAAAGTGCGATAAGTGCGCGTAGCGGATATTTTTAGCCGAACGGACACACATTATGTGTTTTTCTCGCAGATGACGCGTCGCCGGCGCCGCGGGGATGATACGATTATCTTCTAACCCCTTACCGTGTTTCCAATAATTTTGCGATTCATCCGCGTGGTTTTTCTCTGCCTACGTATACGACGGGGGAATTTTCATATTTTGTAATATACAATAAATGCGGATGTTTGCCATTGCACTTTTTTTACTTTCACGTAGCTTTCCATCACGCGTCGTTCACTTGAAATTTCTCAGCTAGAATGATCCAGTTACAACGCGAATATATCGCCGATAAATACTTAATTATCGTCAAAATGTAATGCCGCTGCGCTTATATTTAAATATATGCTTTTTAATCAATGCTCGTCGGATGGAAAGTATTTGAGATGTATGTAAGTACATGACGTACAGCGAAATTCTCGGCGGTTGTTATCGCGATTTAAATATCACTTTTACTTGAAATGATAAAAATTCTGTAAAAACTTCATGTTTCGCAGTAAAGGTTATCTTTTGAAATGAGATATTCTTCTTTTCTATACGAACAAATATATGTAGCTTTCTTTGTAGTTCGAAAAATTTTAATCGGAATGTTTAACATTTTTTTGGAATTTTTTTTATTAACTAAGCGGTGATTGAGGATACAAGTGAAAAGGTATAATGACTACCTATAGATATTGTTTATTCCGGATGAGATTATCGTGGATTTGCATAATTATTTAAACAATGATTGGGTGCTAAACGATATGGATCTTTATCAAAACCTTTTATGACAGATAATATAGGCGGTCAGTCACAAAATTTTCCATGCTACTTCAATTGATTCAACAGTTTAATCCAATCGCTATACTAATGCTACTTATAAATTAATATCTTTTAAAACTTGAAAAATACTTTATGAATAATGTAGTTTTCTGCGTCCAATAAAACGTTTCACATGCTAATACTATTTGGAGTAAAAAGTGCATTTTTCATCTCTTAAAAAACAAAGTTGCGAAACCAAATGATTCATGGCTCTGAAGATTGTCTGCGTCGTGCGCGACTTTTTAAGTTATCCTTCGGCACGTGATTCAAACGAGACTGTCGGTGATAAGTAATATTTACAATCACCAATTTAGCATGTTGAGGAGAAATGATGGTTAAAATGAATATACGAATTTCTTACGAATAATATATATATTTTTTAAACAAAGTTCGTTAAGCATATTTAATTATTTCTGTAATCAGAATAACATTATGCACGTTCTTTTTACATTTGCCCAAATCACGCATTCAGAAATTAAGTTTGATACTTTTATATATATATTATTAAAATATACATATTTTATCATTTATTTCCGTTTACAAAGTCTGTATCAATATAACAGAAAAAAAAACATTAAAACATAGTTGATTTAAATCATGTACCAGACATTAATCTACTCTAATACAGACTTTGAATAAACGATCTACAATAAACTTTCATTGAATAATAATTTTTAAGTCCCAATAAAAGAGTGTTTATATCAAAATATATATTTCAATTCATAACTGACATTATGCTTCGGTGTCAGATATAAGAACTTTTAAAATTTTCGAAATACCGTATTTTTGTAATTTAATATTCACTAATAATCTTAAAAGTAATCGTTAATTTCCAATAATGAAAAATATCTAATTAACGATCAATAAGAAAATAACAAATGATACTCTTACTCAACTCTCGCCAACATACCGTACGTATGTTCATTTAATATTACTCCATCTTCTTCAAACAATTGGTCAAATACACACTTCACAGTTTTACACTTTCTAACACTCAGCCGCTTTTAACGGCTTTCTTCGCACCCCGCTGTCCCTTTTTCGCAGCGTTTCCCTTAGCACCGGTCTTTTTTTGCTTCTTGCCCTTCGGCTCCTCCTTTGGTTCGGGCTTCTTCCTCTTCTTCAGGTTGGTCGTCTTGACGAGGACATCTTCGGTCATGGGTTCGATGATCTTACCCATCTTCGTTTTGATGGCTGGAGTGATAAGTTTGCTAAAGGTCTTTTCGGGCACGAAATCTCGGCCGATGGGCGCGCGCATGCTGGCCTCGTAGTCCTGCACACTGGTGAAGGGGAAGGGCAGCTCGCTGACTAGATGCTTCTTGATCTTTGGACACTTCTCCTCGATGATTACCACGTCGCCCTTGTTCTCGTCACGCCGCGGGGCTTCCTTAGGGAACTTGACGATGAAGCGCTTTCGCTTGCGTGACGGCAACTTGAGGTCCTTACCGCCCCAGCTGCCCCAGCCTGGTAGTCGCATGTCCACGTCTTCCGGCAGTGTTTTCTTTATCTGAAGATGAGAATGTAAATGTTAGACCAAAGTACGGGGATTAAATTGATATATTTGTACAGTGAAAAATTAATTAATTATCAAAGTTAACTTACCTCGTCTTCTTTTTCTTTTCTAAATTCGTCCACCACATCGTCGTCGGCAAACGCTTCACTTATTATCTGATGCTGATGTTCCTCTCCTTCACTGTCGTCTAGAGCATCATTTTCGCCACCGATTTCATCAGGCAATGCCGTATTTGCATGTTTTGGCTTCATATTCATGAATTTATTGGGATCGATTTCATTTGTCTTTGGTTTCGTCATCTCTTTATTAAAATCGCTTATGTTTGTAAACTTTGCAATTTCTGGATTGTCATCTGACGGTCTAGCACTAGCCGATTCCTCCATAGGTTTATTGATTATTGGTTTCAGAGTCTGCTGTCCTTTCAACTCAAGCTTTTTGACGTCATTGGTTTCATCGAATTTCTTTATCTTCCGTCCTTTCTTATTTTCATTCTTCGTTACCCGTTCGAGCATACGTTGAACTTTGGCAAGTTTTCTATTCATTTTTTCCTGTAATTTATCTTCAGCAGAATCAAATAAATCATCGATATCGAACTCTTTTGTATCGTTTAAGTTATTTTCTACAGCAGAATCAACAGGAGATATTGACCAACTTGAAGTGCCAGCCTTTACTTTTGATTTTATTTTAGCAACTTTAGTTTTTGGTGATTTGATACCAAGCTTATCTTTTGAAGCTTTCTGCAATTTTATTTTCTGTCTTTTCCTACTCTGCTTATTGTTTGTTTCTTCATCTTCAGATACATCTGAATCATGATCACTATATCCGTTTTGTCCAGGTAAATATTCTTCAATAACACCTTCAACAGGATTTCGGTTTTTAGTTATTCCTTTTATCTCAGGCTCCTCAAATACTTTTTTATTTTTTGCTGCGTCGTTTTCGCCATTCTCAGTAGCTTTCTTTTCCTTTGCAGATTTATTTTTTTCGTCCCAAAACTTGCGGTAGCCACTGATGAAGTTGTCGATTTCTGATTCAGTCTTTGCTCCATTTAACCAAGGATTTTCTTTATCAGTACTTGACAATAAAATAGGTTGATTTCCATCATCATCATCATCACTGTCATCATCCTTTTTTATTTTTTGAGTAAGTTCCCTACTGATTGCTAATTGTTCTGCTAATACTTGACGACTCTGTAAAGAAAAATATATAAATTAATCAATAAGTGTATAAAATTTTAAATATTGAAATTGAATAAACACAAAATTAACATATAATAAAATAAAGTTTATATACAAAATATTTTAAAATTTACCATTTGTTTAAAATATTATTATTTTTACCTCTTTATCATATTTAGCTCTAACTTGTTTACTCTTTGCCCACTGACCAGTACTCTTATGTCTCAGAGTCATACGTTCTTCAGCTCTTGTTCTATCTAATTGTTCTAATTTTTCCAGAGCTGCTTGAGGATCAGTTTTTTGTAACTCTTCAAACTCCTTCAATGCTTTTTTAATTTTTTCTTTCCTTTGTATTCGATGATACTTTTTACTCTTAATTTTATTTTGTCTTAGAGCTTTTGTTGCTTTGTAACTCTGTAATAATTAATTATTAGTTATTAAGATTTTAAATAGCATGGAATAGATAATATGCACTAAATATCTACCTCTTGTGCTCTAAACTTTGCTGCCTCCTTTCTTCTTTCTAATATTTCTGCTAATGTCAGGTGAAATTCATCTTTATCTTCTTCTTCTGCTTCTTTTGGACCATCTACCTCTGTAAGTTTCTTTTCCAATTCTGATTGGATACGAAAACGTTTGACAAGTGTATCTGTGGACTCTAATTTCATAGAAGACTGACTTATTGGAAAACTGACGCTAGCTGCTGTTCGGTTTCTTGCTATAATTCCAGACCATTTTCCAAGCTCTTTTTTTGTATTTTCAAATCCCACCACACGTTTTATCTATAAACAATATACAATATTAAAATAATGAAAATAAGAAAACAAAGTTCAAATATACAAAACAAACCCTTTCTGCAGCAGGTTTTTCAAAAGCTTTTGGTAGAACGGTGCTTTTGATTTCTGGAACAGTGAAGCCTTTATCAGTAGCATCAGTTTTGACTAAGGTGAAATTAGAATTTTCGGGATTGGGTTCTTCTATTATATGACGCTTCACTCTGTACATAAAGAAATATAGAATCACATTAATAAATACATGTTATACAAGTTTTAGAAAGTTGATTGGTGTCAACAACTACTTAGCAAAATTCTTCTAAAATATATAAATAAATCACATATTCACGAGAAAATTAAATGTTTACTAAAAATCAACATGTGTGACATAACCTATGAAACGTTCGCATACCTCTGACCCCTGTCCAGTTGACGTACATCGTCAACGAGTTTCCTATGATTTTCCGAAATCTCCTGATCGCTGTCTAAGTCGTATTCCGAGTCGCTCATTGTGTATAATTTATTTATTTAACAGAAACTCAACGATATTATCTGACCGCATTCACTGCACGTGTGTAAACCTCCGTGTTTTTCAACATACAGGATACAGCGCCACTCGGCCGGCGGCACCCGGTGGCGTGTTGGAATTTCACATACTTAGATCATATAGATGCAGCGTGCAAAAGGCGCAACGCGCAAGCGCAAGCTCTCTCGGGGGCAGACGATGACCGATGACTGGTACCTATAGTTCGCTTGCTCCGAAATTGTTTATACGTGATAAATTGAGTTTGTAATTTGTGAGTCTTGCAATGTATGAAGCCAAACGAATTGTGATTGTAAAGGTTCAGTGGAAGATGTGAAAAGGACAAATGTCATATGCAGAGTGATATGAAAACGTCGACATAACCTTTGAAGTTAAAAATAAAAGTTTCACTTTAATAGAAAAAAGAAAAATAAATAAGATAGAAATTAAGTTTGGTGGAGTTATATTTAATATATTCAATTGCACAATGGCTTACTTGTTTATTCTGGCAACATTTACGTGTTTTGTAGATTTAATTGCATCTATTATTATCAAATTTGTAAGTATCTATATTTAATGAATGTACAGTAAAAATCAGAGGAATTGTATTTATTGAATTGTATGTTATTCACTTTTATAGATTTTGCAATGGACTTTCTCAGAATCAAATGAAGACCAAGTAGTTCGTAAGGATTTAATAGCATTAAAAAAGGAGATGGCTAGCATATCTATGGTAGATGAATTTGCAAGATATGCAAAGCTTCAAAGAAAATATAATAAGTTAGAGGTTGAAGCAAAAGAAAAATGTACTTATTTTTATTTAATTTCTAAATTTTTACTATATTACATATATAAATATTAAAATTGACATTTGCAAGGTAAATCAATCTCTTTTTATTTTAGTAAATACTCGAGTATCATCAAGAATGAAATTGCGGATATCATTAACCTATGGAATTCGTGTTTTAAATGTAAGTAAACTATTTATACATTGAAAATTAAAAACTAAATATATTAATTTTGTTTTTCTATTTTCCAATTTTTGCAGGGTATTTTCACATCAATTCTTTTATTCCTCTACCGTACAGAGCCTGTTCTAATGCTTCCAAACAATTCCCTTTGGCCATTGGGCTCATTTTTCAGTTGGCCAACTGGAATTGAAAATAGTATCTCATTGCCTACATGGCTACTTATGATGAGGTTGACTGTATCATCACACTTCAGGTTGAGTGCTTCGTGATATAACTAAAAATTTTTAAGAAAAGTAACGGTTATGCTGTACATACTAATAAAAACAAGAACATTTGATAAAATCAGTAATATTTAATTTGCTACTAGACATTAACAAAACTTCAAATAAAAACAAAGATATCTTGAAATTATCATTTTTATATTATTTCTTTTGTAACTAATTATATGATACAAAAAGCTTACTTTCTTTAAATTAAATAAAATATCATTGTAAAGTTGAATTCGAAAGAATGTCTGTAAAAATTAATTATAAGAGTAGTAATTTATTATATATTCTTATTTCGATTCAATTTTATAATTAAGGCAACGCAAGCCCCCCTTGTAACCAATGATTGCAGGGACCCATTTTTATCTTTCAATTTTGACGAAAAATTTCTTTGACACGTTGTAGATTGGGTAATGAACTACAACATATCAGAGCGATATTATTTTTAAATTGAAACCTTAATGAAAAAAACAGGTCCCAGCAGTCATCGGTAACTGGTGTCACTCACATAGCCTTAATAATATATTTTATTTATAGCTGATAATGGCATAATTACCTATAACATAAGTGGTGGTCAAAGACATAAAATCTAATAGCAAAAAAGATGGTGTATTTCATAAAAGCATCAGTAAAATACATAATATGTGAATGGAAACATTTGCATACGTTTCTCGTTAACAATAACGTTGCATCTTACATTGATAATGTGAACGTAAAATTGATGTAAAATTATTCGTATATGGTTCTGTGCTATTCCATTTAAAAATACAAATAATGAAGAAACGTTCACACAATAAAGATCATTATTATACAATGAAGAATGATAAAACATTCAATAAAATTATATATACTTATTATAATTTTCACTTTTTTAAATCCCTATATTATTACGAAAATCTTCGTTCTCGTTTATAGTGATGTCAAATAAAAATTCGAGAAATTTTTAAAAACATGAAAAGTTACCACGACAATGTTTTTGTAATAAATTAAATGTATTACCATTGATAATGAGTATGTATATCTTATAAAGATTTTAAGGTATGAGTACAAATGAATTATTCTAAAATCATTAACAATGTAAGTGCTATTGGTAAAGATGAATATGAAGATAGATAGAAAGATAAAAATAAGATGTTGTTTACAGTGAGTTTTTTAAATTTAGTATGACAAGTTAATATGATATTGCATTACATTAAGTTTTACATTGATATTTTACATTTTAGGATTTTCTAATAAGTTTTACAAATTGAAATAGCAACTTTGATTTATTGAACATTTGAAAGTTTTCTTTGTAAGAAACTTTTATGACAGTTAGATGTATGCAAATTTTTAGCAACCTAAAGTTTTATCAATAGATATTTTTAAAAACAATTTTTTTCATATCCATCTTTATTAATAACAGTTATACAGTTTTTAACACTTAAAAAAGTTTTTATCCTGTAGAAGCGCCTATTGACATACATATACAGCGTTACAACCTCTTCAATTTTTAGGTGGCAATGTTGATCATGATTTTTTCCCCAAATTCTTGAAGATAATCGAAATAAGCACCATAACTATTTAAGATAAATTTAGAATAATTTGAATGACATGAATTTTCAATTAGCATGTACATTTTTATAGACAATTAAAATAAACCTTTAATGAGTGCACACATACATTCAGTCACTATATGCATACAATCAGTAATGGCATAAACTGTTCATCAATTAATGTCCACTAAATAATGTTGAAAAATCAATTTATTCAATATTTTAGAGACAAAGTATATAATATGCAATTCTTTACAACTTTTAAAACATAAATTAATTTTTTCAATTTATAAGTTGACTTAATTTATTAGCAGACAATTGATCACATTTTACACATATAGATGTGTAATGTTTAATAATAGAGTCTTGAACAGAGCACATATTATTTCTAGTTTTAGTTTAAAATAGCCATAATTACACTCGGCTCGACAATGGACACATTATTCTTCATTAGCATTTGACACTCACACATACGGATGCACACATCGATGAAGTAGTTAAGACTGACTAAAATGTCACTGATGCTTTCCTTCATTTACTCATAGGAATTGAAGCATCATTTGTCTTTGTGCAAAAACTGCTATGCAAAAGAATCTAATAAACTTTCATTGCTGTGCATTTTGATAAAAATGTTGACAGCAAATAAGTCAGACTAAAGATACATGATTTTGATAGTCTTAATTTTCATCACTTTTTTCATGTTGCCAATATATACAATATGTGATAATCATGTGCTAGATTTATGTGAGCTGATTGCCTTCAAAAATCATAGGCCTGCTGGTATAGTATTATCTGAGCTTTTATACGATTTATGAGCATCAATGCATTACTGAGATTATTACAAGTTACCTTATAATCATAAAATTTGATACTGAAATTAGTCATTTTTTAAAAATAGGTACTAACATTAGATTTGCAAATACCTTAAAATTGTTACAACTGTTATTAAATTTCCCATTATTGTAAATCATTTTGTGTTTTAATAATAACTGAAAAACACACATTTTTTAATAAATGATAAAAATTAACTTTATTTTTTGCGAGATTTTAAGGTAACGATTTTTATTCTTTTTTGTTGTCAAACTTCCTTACAAATACTTTCTTTACTCACTTAAAGGTAATTATTTTAATGAGATAATTTAATATCAGTTCTTAAAATAAATAAGACAACAAATGAAATTAATAAAGCTAAATGATTCATGTCATGAGAGGTTTTCTTCCGTATTTCTAAATGTGTAATTTTATCACTTGGAAAGAAGATAAAAACTTTTGGAAAATCTTCTTCGATGTCTGCTTGAATATTTTTTACAAAAAACTTTCACTTTGGACTGATTAACAAGGCCACTATGAGTTTACCATTCACTTAACTTTGACATTAAAATTACATGGAAGGCATAAGCAACGTAGTGATATAATTTTTTTTAAAAATATTATTTATAGGACGCGGGATCACAAGTTTAGTAAAGCCCAGGTGCATTTTATACCAGTCAGTATATTCACTTAATTTTCGCACCAGCTGTCGATTCTTGATGGTGGAATCGACATCAGATCGACTTAACAAAAGAATCAGCCGAAAAATGTTTATATATTAATACTACAGTTTATCTGATTTACGAAAAAAATTTTTTCTTATCACCATTATTACTTACTAGATAGGTTACAAATTTTTGTTTTGTCATTCGAGTCGTTATATATATCACGAATGCTTTTAGTTTGAACAATAAATACATAGTACTTTGCGCTTTATAATTTTTATAAGAATGAAACTATATTCTCTGTATTACGAATTGAACTTTTGTAAGTTATTTCCTTGTTATATAATGTATTATTACAAAATGTTATTGTTAACACGCTGTGTTGAAATACAGCTTTCTTTATTTTATTTTATTTTTTTTATTCTGCTAGCAATGCACGCAGTTTTGACTTATTTTATTTTCATGACAATATCACCAAAGGAAACAATATATCACCTATCTGAATATTTATAAAACCTTTAGTAAACCCATTTACATGCTACTCTTAACATAAAAATGACGGAGGAAATACGCGATTTTCTCATAAGTGTCCATTGGATTCCAAAAGCATAATTTAAATTCTCATCAATGCAAAGAATTTTAAAGCGATTGATCATTTTTTGTTACTCTTACAAATACTGTTTTACATCATATTGCTGTATAGAATGCCGTAAGCAGCTTGATATAAGGTGAAAAGAATACAGAGCGACTACATGGTACTTGCTTTACTAATAAAGTTTAACAGATTTAATATAGTAACTCTTAATAGTAATTAGTAACGAACAATAAAAGAAAAATCATGATTACAAAAACATTATCTCATGCCTATGACTCTAGTAAATGATCAATGCTGGTAATTCAATATCTTTCATTTTTATTAATTTTGAGAATAAATTTCAGTACTTTTTAATTATATCATTGAATAAATCCACATGCTTAAATCAGAAAAATAATATAAAATTGATAAATCAAATAAGTAACAAGAATGTTAACAAATAATGTTAAATTTTTTATATTATTGAGAATAATTTTAAATTAATAAATAAAAATAAATAGTTATTTTATAATATTTATTTTATAATATAGCTATATAGTAAAAATTTTGAAATACCAGAATCATCTTGTAATTTGAAGAACACTAAAATGTAAGCAAGTACCTTGTGATTGTAGTTTACACGTGTAAAATATGAAGAATATCTTGGCAGAATAGTTACTTGTAACCAATTTATGTTTTTGCAATGTCCATAGGACATGCTCCTGAAGTATTAGCCTGTGTATTAGCTAATTGTGGACCACCAGGGCTCACTATAGTTGGTGGAATCGCCGGTTTAATAAATCTATCCGATGCGCGCCTACTAGACGGTGCTAAAATATGACCCTAAAATTTTTTTCATTATTATTTTTATGTAAAGAAGTATATTGTAATTGTAATAGTTTTTAAATGGATTTCAAGTAGTGACGTTTTTTCGTAATATAAAATTCAGAATGTACTTACTCCTGAAGGAGGAGATGAACTTGCAAACGGAAGATTAGCAGTCGGCTGTCCACACGCATAACAACGATTAGCATTCAAATTTTCTCGAGACGTCGAACCTGCAAAGGATTTTTCGCAAAATTAATTTTCTTTTTCTATACCTGAAGATAACATATTAAAAGAATTTGTTTTACCAGGACTAAGTGGTCTAGAACAACTAGGCGAAGGATTATAGGGCACTGGGCTTGAAACCGTTCGTCCCCTCATGCCAACACCCGACATCACAGTTTCGTTGTAATGGCGCTCCTCTTCCATTTCCAAACTATAAAAAGTACAATTGATTATATAACACGTAAGAACATATAAAATTAATGTCTTGAAACTTTGAAAATTTTTCGATCGCTAAAATTTACCTAGATTCTGATTCCGATAAATGTCTACATAATGCTTCACGTCGCTCAACTTCAAGTTGTAATTTTCTTTGAAGCCTCAGATTTTCTTCACGAATATGTTTTTCTTCATTTACATACCGTTGCATCTTTTCTGTATCTGTAAATAATAAAAGAATTTAAGCTAATTAAGAGGCATTTTTTTATATTAAACATTTTTCGCTACGAGCAAAATTTACAACAGTGAAAAAGGTCTGCCGACAAAAAAATAGTCTATTTGAGGCTATAACTTGACAGGATTTAATTTTACACAAAAATATTAAATGTAAAAGTTGTAGATAATATTAAAACAAAACTTTTTTCCATTTAACATTTCTTTTTACAATCAATGTACCAATTTTAATGTATATAAGAAGAGCACAGTCGTCATTCAGGCTATTCTATATTTGAGACTCATTCTCGGTGAGCTAAATAGATCTGTAACAGTATATTGTGTACCAAGTGCGTGAAGTGGGCCTTTTTAGACCGAGTGTGGAGTTTGCAGTACGAGCCACAGACGAACAAGTACGAGCCAAATGCGAGTGCGTTTTGTGAGTCGTAGACAAGTATTCATGCAACCACACGAGGTCAAAAAGCCTACTTAGCCCTTGGTGTACGCGATATTTCTTGTGATTACAGGTTTGTATTTTCGTGTTCTTGTACCTGTAAAGCAAGACTACATTAGAGGATTCCCGATACAGCAACCAAAAACCTATTGAAATTTTCATCTCTATTTTTCTTCACTTCAACATATTTAAAATTTTTTGTAATATTGTATTTTTGTAATAAAGATTAAACAATAAAATAATAGATTAATAAAAAAATGAAAAATAATAAAATACACAAAAAAATATTGATTAGGAAAGGAAAGACACTCGCTAGGAGAGGCTCACGGGTCCGGATTCGGCTGAAACCTTAGGATAGGTTTTTGGATATAGAAATATGAAGAAACCTGAAATATTAGACCCTAACGCTAAAAAAAAAACTAAAGTTCTGGGTACCTTTAGGTTTATTTTGAAAGAAAGTTAAAGACATTTTTTGCCCAACGGGACGAAAGTACCATTTTTGTTCGCGGTGCCCGATCGCGCAGATTGTATTTTCGGCCTCACCAGGCAAAAAAATAGTTTACGCCTCGCCTTCGTCTCGGGTGATAATTTACATGCGATCCGGGGCATCCTTTACTTTTAGTCCCATAGGTGCGTAATATACTATTTTGTAACACATGCACGATTTTCGCCATCTTTCGGCCTAATATGAGGTTCTAAAGTGACTTTAGTTTTACCGACGGGAAAAAATGCATGCATGTTTTTCATGGCTTTCTTTATTCAGACATGAATCCAAACTATTTTAAGAAAGAAAAGTAAATTGAATTAATTTTTTTATTTATTTAATCTTAGTATTAAGTTACAAAACTAATTAATTATATATAACAATTTTAAATGAATAATTTAATAATATCATTTTATTTTTCAACGTAATTTTTTTTATATAAAAAATCAATGAAGCTCGCTTTCTAGGATCAAAAATCCCGAAAATCAATACATATGACACAAAGATATGGTGTGCACGAGCTAGAGCTAGTGAGCCTTTTGACTTCGTCTGTTTGCAGTACTCGTCTTCGGTTCGCAAAACGTACTCGTGCTAGGTCACTTTCTACTCGTACTGCAAACTCGACACTCGGTCTAAAAAGACCCACCTTACGCCACTAGGTATAACATAAACGGAAATATACTCCGAAAATTTTCGCCCACCCCGGAACTTTTCCGCCTGCTCCGCGACTTTTGTTCCCGCTGGTCTAAAAACAGTTACTTCAGGTCCTTTTTTAGGTTTCAGAAACGCGTAAATTATGCTTGTAAGTATTATAAAAAAAAAAAGAAAAAAAAAACTTGCATATTTATATAGATATACCATATAATACATTTGGAAACGCAAAATGTAAACACAATGTATCTTAAATGGAAGTTTTCTGATTTCTTTTTTTTTCTTTTCATATTTTTTCATTACATATTTTTATGAAGAAAGTAACGTAGTGTTCCAAATCAGTAATTGTTTTAATTAAAAATTATGATAAGCATGGAAATAAGATTTACCCATCCTTCATCATATTTATTTATTATAAATCGTAATATTCATTACTATTCGTACGTTTTTGTTTAACCACAATTAAACCACTTTCTATAAAACACTATGGATATATTTGAAGTTTAACATTTTCATAATGGAGGAATTGTAAGGTTCTCCTGAGTAGTGCCTTACATGTGAAAACAAAGTTTTTACATGTGAAAACAAAGTTTTTACATGGAGGGGGGGGGGGGGGGGGCATAGTGTGCAGGGTCACAGCCCCTCTAGTTTGTTTTTTATTTTATTGATTTTTTTATATAAATTTATGAAATAAATGATAAATTTTATTTTTAATGTCCATAGTGAGTCGCTGATAATCTGCATTCCAAAAGGAATTTTTAAGGTTCTAGGTTCTATTTTACTTTAGAACTTCAATTAAGAGATACCTAGATTGTAACAAACTAATCATATAATACTTACGCTCTTGTTGAGACATTAACAGTGTGTGCCTTAACCGTGCCACTTCGCTCCGCAGATTCTGTATGTGCGTGCTGAGGTTAGTAGCAGTATCTCCATTATTAATATCTCTTGGTGAGGTAGGGTCTGATACAGGTTGATCTAGTTTGATTTGAAGAGATCTTTTTTCTGCTTCCAGCTTATCCATTCGCTTCCACAGTTTATTAACTAAAGCTTCCTGTTCCTGTTCTAGTGTGTTTTCTAATTCTACCTTTTCCCTCCTTAGCTGCTCTAGGTTGCTCTGCTTAGCTAGTGTTTCAGCCTCCAATTTTTCAATTTTTCTCATAAGTTTGTTAACGAGACACTCTTGTTCTTGTTCTAAAGTCTGTTCTAAACGGCACTTTTCTTGACGCAGTTGATTTAACTTTCTTGACAAATCATTTGTTAAACATTCTTCTTCTTGCTCATAATGATGAGCTAAAGTTTCTTTTTCTTTTTTGAGCGCTTGAATCTTTTTGAGCAATGTGTTACTAATGAATTCCTCTTCTTGTTCCGCTTTTGCTTGCTGAAAAATTAGAAAACTCATCAAAATTTTATCCTAAAAATATAACTAAGGAATAAAAGGAAGTGAAGTTTATTAAATGCTGAATTATGAAGTAATGTTTGCCTGGAGTGAAAGTGATAAAAACTTTTGATATACTTAAATATATTAATATAATTTTTTCTAGACTTATACCAAACATTGTATAAAAACTTTTTATTATTAATAAAAGAAATCTAGCCATACAAACTTTTGACATTTACTCCAATTTTTAGTAATTTAAAAAGCAATTCAAAATTATGACTACATATAGGTATTTAATCCTTTACTAGTGTTAAAATATTATAATCAATAGTATAAAAGGTAAGTTTGAGTAAAAACAAATTTGTAAGAGTTTTAATGAGTTGTACTTGTAAAAGTTTATTAAAAATACTTTAAAATATAGTTGATTCTTTTTATCCTGTGAGAAAATGTTTACTAAATAAACATCAAAGATAAATTTTTATATCAATCATCTTGCAAAAACAGCAAGCCCTCTTTATAATTTAAAAAGGAAAATTAAAAAATTTATCTGCAACAATGGGAGATAGTACATTGCATCAGCTGTCTTATAAAGTCCTATCAAACATTGGCCATATACCTAACTTTCTAGAGAAAGAAAATTATCGGAATCTATGTCAAGTCAATCTTAATAAAGTTAAGTGCACAAAATTTTGATAATAGAAGTTGCCACTTTTATGTTTCAGATGCTCAGAAATTTTTAGTAACTGATAACATAAATTTTTGATTGTAAAGTATCATTAATCATCAGAGCTGTTATTAATAAACATAATCATTATAAAATAAAGATAATAAATCATCTCTTGAGTGAATTATTATTAGATAATTCTTAGTTATGAAATAGTTTCATGATTATTCTAATAACTACTGTATTGAATAATTAAAAGAAAACTAAAATTTATTAGTTTGATAAAATTTATGATTATAAGCAAATTAGAGAAAAAAGCTACGGCATTCAATACTGATAAATTTTTCATATTTGAATCCACTAAATTAGTAAGCCTTCCATGATTAAAGTCTTCCTGGAATTTTTCATATGACATAAAAGTTTACAGCCTCAGTACGTATTTGATACGTTTAAATATCTGAAGACTTTGAATTCACCCTACCATAGTGATATCATGCATCATTATTAATTTTGTTATTGAGATACAAGCTTTAACATTGAATTCCCTTGAAAAGTACAAAGTTCAAGCTATCTTGCTGAGATACAGCCATGAGCACTCAGTGTCCCTAACCTGTTTGAATTGAAGAGTCATGTTGCTCCAAAATTTCTATTTTAAGTTTTCACCAGTGGAAAAAGAATTTTTACCATTCTGACTCATCAACTATCTATTTCCAATAATAAAATGCTTACATCAGAACTAATATAAACCTCATAATACCATCCTATCAAAGATTTTGCAATTAATTGTATCAAAATCACCTCTGTCGCTACCCACCCAACCCACCAAACCCACTCCTTACTCCCTAAACCTATGAAATCATTCAAACAAAACTCCTTAATGGCCAAAATCTCCCTGAAAGCATCAAATTCTCAGCCCCGTTAAACGGCTTGACCCTGCCACTATCTGCTACAGCCGACAGCCAAGAACCGGCCTCGCGAACCTCGCCTTAAAATTGCGGAAGCTGCTCTAGAAGGCTCTCTCTCGCGAGGAAGAAAGCGCGCAATCGTCGGGCGAATAAGCGTAGAATCAAGGAGAGAGAGATCGATGCATAGAAGAATGAGACGTCGACGAGTCGTATGTGAAATACGAGGCGCCGGCAAATCGTTCGGAGCAAACTCACGATGATGACGGAGGCCTGTCGGAGGCTGCGGTTCTCCTCTTGTAGCGCCTTGACCCTCAGCTTGTACGTTTCGAGTTCGACCTTGAGCACGCGGTTGTGCTGTTGCAGTGATTCGATCCTCTTCTGCAGCTGTTCCCGGGTGACCGGCGACGGCGGCATCATTATCGGTCCGCCGTCAATCGAGCTCGAGTCGCTCTCGGATGCGCTGTCGCGGTCAGCCATTTTTCTCCGTCTGTCTAGTTCTCACACTCTCCTCTCTCTATCTATCTTTCTCACGCGGGCGCAACTCGGCTCTCCTCCAAAGCTCGATCTCCTCTCTGTACACACGCGCGCGCACTCCTTTCCGCGATCTATAATACAGCAACCTCGACGACGACGATGACGAGGTGTCTCCGCGGGCAGCAGCACACACCGGCAGTAGCAGCAGCGCGCACACACACCAACCGCACGATTATAACGGACTCTAGGCTCTGCTCGCGTGAATGCGCGGTGTGTGCGCTCGGCTCGCGCTCGCTCTCTACAATGGCGCGCGCGCGCGCTCTAGTCACCCTAGGGTAGAGGTTGGGAGACGAAGCTGCAGTTGTCTGGGGCGCCGGTTGTGCTTGCACGAGATTTTTTCCCGCGCACGTTGTTGTGTCAGCGCTGGTCTCCTCGGCTATGTCCTACGAACGAGGCGGGCACGAAGGTTTTGAGGGTAGGCTGCGGATGAAACGAGGAGCAGGATGACGACGACGCGGCGAGCGCGCGGACATGTGCTCTCGCGGACTCCGATATGTATATGTATACTTATGTAGAGAGAGTTAGTATGTGCGCATGAGGCAGGCAGGCGACGACGGCGGATCAGCTGTTTTCCGCGCGAGCGGCTCGAGAGGATTCACGATATAGGTAGACGGGCGAGAAGGGGTATACTTTATGAGACCGGCGCTGAGACCAGCGGGGTGTGTCGGAAAGTCCTAGAAACTGAGAAAGCGGCTTTCGAGAAGATCCTTGCGGGGAAAAGTTTAGGGTTGGGGATTTTGGAGAACGGGCAAGTGGTTGGAGAGGGTGCGGTAAGTCGAATTGGTTTGGGATGGAGTTGAATACGGAGGAGAAGTGGAAGAATGAGACGGTTTTGCGAAACCTTTGCCGGTTAATTTAGAGTTGCGGATCTCGCAAGTCAGGTAGCGCAGGTGCTGCTAAAGCCAGAAATCAGAATCCCTAAATTTGAAATGGAGAGAGGGACCGAGAAAAGCTTTTTCTTCGGCATTTCATAAAAATCGATAATTTTTTCATATAAAATCACCTCGAGAGCATAGCATTTCACTTACATAAAATCTTATTGTGTATTATACCTAATATATTAATATCGCATGCATTGCGGTTATTTTTATGTATCATAACATATAATAGGTACCTACAGTAAACAATATTACGTAGTACCTACTACGAGAAATTAATATAAGTAAATTCGCTGGTCATTTGGCAAAAAATATTGGTGCTTTTCGGGGCCC
>JAPYZO010001407.1:0-18153 GCA_030522905.1 Torymus flavipes
TATATATATATATATATATATATATGCATATTATATGCTTATAATATATATGGCCCTCGCGCGCGCGCAAACTGTAGAAGACACTTAACTCCGCTTATAATATAATGATCAATCAATTCTTGCAAGTGTACCTGCGAGGTTAATGTCTCTCGTAATAAGTTTATATTTTTACTCATTCATATTTATATTATATATAATATATAGTTTTTGTTTGTTTGTTTGTTCTTGTCCGTATTGCACGGCGGTCAGTAATACAGCGGCCGCCCGCGCGCAACAATCACATCATCATCATCCTGTGTTAATGACTAGCAGTGTATAGGTGTATATCATCTCGCAAGCCCGAGAAATGATCCGTGGGCGACTCGACGCGCGGCGTCAGGGCGGGAATTCGATTACCTTAGCACGCGACAATACAACGAATGCGGAAACAAGAGTTGAAAGAAAAACGCTCAACAAATCAACGGCCTAGTTACAATCGTGTATACAACGTGTTTCCTCGGTCATATATAAAAATATATATCATTTCTATGCTATTATTAAATATCCGTTGCAAAGGCGATCGAATTCCACACTATAGCCGCACTCGCGCGTGTGTATATGTACAGATGACCAATTCTCTTTCTTCCTCTTCTTCTCCTGCGGCCCGAAACGAGTATCCGAGTTATTGTCAACGAGTCGTCATACACACGCACGGGTATATCTAGTCGTCCACTATACTCTCGTCGTTTTTTCTATATATATTTCGCACTATGATCGTCGTCACTTCGTTCTTATATATTGACTTGCGAAGGGTACACGCAGCGGCGCGTCTTCGGCCGGTGACCTCAGACGGGCGTCTCGTGGTCAGTCTCTTCAATCCTCCCTAAGCGCCAGGCGTTCGGGTCCCCCGAGGCTGCAAATGGTAATTCGTATGGTGATTAGTTGTAACCGAGGGAATAGGTTTTTTTCTGGCTAACATGTGTGATAATCCAATGCGATGAGAGCGATTTGTGATATATGAAGCGATGATGTTATATTATCGCGTTTGTTTCGATATTTGAATGTTTATTGTTATTTTTACGATTTTTTGGGTGAAAATTCACTTGATGCTAATGTAAATATTTTACATTTTTTTTTTAACGAAATGATGTAATGAAATGGCCTTACTTTTATCTAGTAATAATCCACGTTAAATGTCAATATAACAATGAATATTCATATTGTATAAAAGTTTTAAAAAAAGCTCAACTTTACACCGTCAGTTCGCACATATTAATAAAAAAATCAATACTTTGTAACATACGGGGGGACTTTGACTAAATTACCAGGGGTGGAAACTCATGCATCTGCCCATCTATGACTAATCCGGCGCGTGCGTAATGATATATAATGCGTATCGTGTGTGAACTAAAAGTTGCGCTTATGGATTTCAAGTGCTATATAATGGTCTATATATCCTTTTAACTCCACTTTCACCGTGAACCACCGAGGTACTAAGTAGTATACACATTACAAATCCAGTACAGGGGGTGTTAGTAAAAATCGTAAAATCGAAATAATGTATCTTCAATTCTATTTACAAATGAACTGTAAAATGTGATCATGTAATGTGTGTATGTATGATCCCGTGGTCGCGCTCTCGTTTTTTTTCTCTAATCAAGCCTCTAATCAAGCTTTTCTCTATCCGCAGCCGGACGCTCATGCCGATGTGATAAATGCCAATGATGATCGAGTAAGTGACTGATGGTACGTTCGGATTGCACTTACCGCAGTAATAATATTTAATCCTAGGTAAACCTGAGTGGAAAAAAGAGAAAATCATCATATCAGTAAGGTTGTTAGCATCATGTGGCACGAGGCTCGAAAAAAAAATTTGTCAGATTAGTAAAATTCATTGAATGAGAGTTAGATTTGATTCTATAATTTTCAATCGTTTATTTGTCGTTCAATTTCTTATTTTTTTTTTATTTATAAAACGTTCAGTACAGAAAAATAAATATGTATCGACTAAAAATAGCTCTATTCCCATAACGCGGGCGTGACTCTTTTATCTACGTTTCGTGTGACAAGTGTTGTCGAGTGTTCGTCATCTTACCTTAGGTACAAACATTCTTGGTATTCAAAATATAAAGGCATAATACATCTGACTTGCAAACATCAAGCGTTACAATTCTACATTGTTCACTTAATTAATATAATATCAAAAAATGCATACAAAACAATGGTAACGATAATAATAATAATAATAATCATCAAAACAATCAAAAAAGAATATAATCGTAAAAGCTTTCGTCTTTTGCATTGGTATCGCTTCTTCGAAACTCCATTTCGCTCATGTATGTATGTATATAAACGAAAGGAAAAAAGGAAAAGAACATGACATTCGTTATACGTATCACAATGTTACTCTTTGACAGTTCCATTAAACAGAACATCGATATTTATTGCAAGCGGAATGATCAGAGCGAGAAATAAATATTTATAAAATCGAAGCGCAACGCGTGCGTATGCATATATCTGTAATTCATATGTACGCAGCGAAATTAAAATTCATTGCGGCATCCTGTCCCATCCCCCCAATCTCGTAACGTAGACAAGTAACGAGTGTTTGCGTATATATAAGGGTTACATAGACAAGTACATATACATATGGGTTTTTCGGTAATACATTGAAAAAATACAATTCCTACATAGTGATTAAGAGTAATAATGTATGTATGGCGATATTCGAACATTCTTTTTTCCTCCATCGTGGACTGCGTTCTAACGTTATAATTTATTTTCGATGTAAATAGACTAGATATACGTTAAAAATTACTATATTAATCTTTGCACACTGTTGCACTTTAAGTAAAACAGTGTTACTTTAGTTCCAAGGCACCGATATAAATGTTTTTAATAGTTTGCATTATCAAAATTCAAATAGCACCAGTCACCTCCCAAATCCCTTTCTTTATACTTTTCATTAATCTAATTTTCGTTGTTAAGTTATTATTTCAGTTATTTCAAAAATTCAAAATATTACTTGGTTAATTTTAAAAATACTTTATCGATCCTCGAAAATATTTCTATACACCTTTCACAACGAATAAAAATGTTTTTCATGACAAGAGTTAAATCACAGATACTTTCGAATATTCGACTTCATCCACATCCAATTATAAGAAAAAAAGCCTTAGTACCAAAGGGAAAGAAAAAGAAAAGAATATTCGAATTTCAGCCCCAAGACGCACCGCTACGATTATTATAATAATGAAATAACGAATGGGACTCACCTTACAATCCTCGCACCCATCAACGAACACGGACACAACGACGTGCGTACAGTATACACACCCTCTACAATATATTCTTTCTCTCTCTCTCCCTCCAACTCACTCTCTCTCTCTCTCTCTCTATCTCTCTACCTCGCAAGAACTATATAAAACCTATCTTTCTTGTACGTACGTACGTGTGTGTGAGTGTGAGAGTTTGTGAGCTGCGGGGCCACCCTCCCCCAATGTCACCGTCATCGTCGTCGCAGTAGTGGCGCTCTAAAAGAGGTTTCGTTACCGGGAGGAACGTAGGACGTAGCTGTTAGGGGGGAGAAGTAGTTTACGACTAGCGGTAGACTGGAGGTCGGGAGGCCGATGCAGGGCGTTGCTCAGGACGTCACAGCTCGAGTACAGCAGCGGCACTCGCTCCTCTGGTTATTAGCAGCCGCAGGGCACACGTAGTAGTAGTAGTAGTAGTAGTAGTAGGAGGACGAGCAAACAAGAAACAAAAAACAAACAAAAGAACAGGTGCGAAAATTATACTTTCAATGAGACACTTGGTTGTTAGACAAGACAGAGAGAGACGGGCGCACGCATATATTATGTTGGTTGTAGACACAGAGGTACATATGTTGATAGGTAGGTTGAGAAGAGATGTTTTTTTTCGTGTGCGATATAGCGTGATTTATCTGATTTTTCTTTTTTTATCTTTAATTTTGTTTTTTGGAGTTTGGAGGCAGAGGTTGGGAGTTCGTTAGATACCATGTGTATAAGTGTGTGTGTGTGGGGGGGGGATAAGTAACGTGCAGTTTTTTATGTGGTGTAATGTTCAATGTCTGAGGAAACAGTCTGTATTTGGAACGAAGTTTGAACAGAAAAAGTTGTAGATCAAGTTTGATAAAGAACTAGGGAGCAAAATTTTGAATGAAGAAATAATGTGTAATGTACACAGATGATACCAATTAGCTGGAAAAAGTTTTTTCTTTTTACAACAATGATCAAAACGGATAGACACTTCTTAATACAACAAAGAATTTTCATCGCTCGACATAAAGGATTCTTCTGTTCAAACTCGTCGGCAGCAACGTAACAACTATACAACATAACAATAATCTCTGTACAGCGTGGGAGGATAAAGAGTCAAAGTATCGCATGCACTATTTTTACGTGTGAGGGGCGGTATCAAAGAAACGAATCACCGATTCCAGTATTCGTATGTATACAAAATACATACAGAACTCTAATAAAAACATGTAGTTACATGCAACAGTGCATGCGAACAGACAGACAAGGCCCCGTAGGTAAAAGACAGACTCAAGTTGTACTCTGTCATTAAGGCTTACCTTGCAGCTGCCGGCTGATGAGGGCGGTGATGCCCTGGCTATCGCCGGTCTTCTTCACCACGAACATCTTCGCGTCGAGCTCACCGTCCGGATGCGACACGTTGCCCAAACCGATTACCTGGCCGTTCTGCTGCTGGTGGCTACTCGCCGCCATCGTCTCGCTCACCTGTGTGTATCAATTGCGTTTTAGTTTTGATTTGAGAGAGTCAAGTGTAAAACAAATGTTAGTACGTGGGAGAAAAATTTGAGTTCGTTCAGTGTTTGTGCAGAGTTTTGTATAATGGTTAAAAATATTATTTTTCGTGGACTTTCAGTAATATAATACGTATGGAAAAAGTATTCAAACAATTTTGTTCATAGTTATGGGTAATCGTAGCGTTATGCAAAATCATGGACAAAGTGCATTAGTGTTATAATAATAATTAGCTGTTAGTAGTAAAATATTATGAATATTTAATAAAAAATTAGCGAAATTTTATCAATTGATTCGTTAAAGTGAAGGATGAATGTTGAAATCTACGTAAAACACATTACTCAAGGCGCCATTAAGAGTGTAAGAATTCATTTTTTCTCAAATTGTTATGTGTTATTTTAAGCTATGATCAAAAGTGAAAAAGTAATAATTCACACCACACGCAATCCGTTCAAACGGTATCTTACATGATCTCCGGCGAGGAGAACAGATAAACGAAGTGATAATATTCAGCTCAGGATCAGTCAAATTAACTTTCGCCTCAAACGCAAAAAAAAAAATAATATCTAAGAGAATTCAACGTATGTATATATACAGTCGATAAGAATATTGCTTTTAAAATCTGAGAAAGTCGCGTTACCTGCATGAGCTTTTTCACGACATCCCTGCCGAGTATGTGGTCGAAGACTGCTTGGAGAAATTGATCGCTTATTATGCTTAATTTTAATTTGTCGCGGTGCCACAGCAGTACCCTCGATTCCTCCATGGCGGTGATTGAAACCTTAGAAAGAATAAATAAAATTTCGTTTATTTTCTTTTTGATTCGTGTAATAAGCTAAGTTGATGCTAGCTTGTAGCCTACCTGGAAAAATTCGTCCGTGGAAACACCGAACCATTCTGGCGAGTCTAAAAATTGATGTGGAAAGACTATATGCAGTGCCTTCCCGTTTTGCGAGACAACCAATCTGTTTTGAAGCAATAAATACGTAAGAAACATTATCGGAAATTACATTGCGCATTAATAAATAATCGATCTCACTCACTTTCCCGAAAGCACCAAAGACAGCGAATCGACCTTAGTGACCTTCTCCTGGGCATAAACCTCCTGATACTTGAGCTGCCTTATTACCTTCATGCAGCTAAGTACTTTCTTGAACTGATGTCGCGACACCCTGAGCGGCTGAAAAACAGCGACGTAGACCTCCTCGATCTCCTTGGAGAACTTGACGGGCCTCAGCCTGTAGAGTAGGGTACACACGTGCACAAAATTAATGACGACGAAGAGGACGTTCCAAAGCGCGGCGTCCAGCCAGCAGACAATCGTCCAGGCCCAGAGCGCGAGGAAGGCACAGCCGACGAGGAGGGTGCAGCGCAGATAGAGAACGCCGTGCAGGCCGCTCGGCGCCAGGTGCGACAGGAGGAAGAACGCGTTCGCCAACTGGAAGTAGATGTGGTTCACGTAGATGCCTTGGTAAGGCTGGCAAGTGAGGGCTCCGTGGAGAAAGCTGGGAGGCACTAATGGCAGGTGCGACGCGCCGCCGGCGCCGATCACCGACAGTCGCGAATCTATGAGGACAAATATATATATTATTAGTTTTCTAAGTGAGTAATGAATATATTTTTTTATTAATAAACGATAAATTATTATGGAGATTTATTCGAATTTTGCGTAATATAAAAATAAAATTCCAATCCTAAGATTAGTCATTTTATTAATAAAATCGAGTGCAGTAAGTATTACACTCGAATTGTTCGAGTTAATTTTAGAATGAAACCCTTGCGTTAAAGGAACGACGCAATTAGATCAATATTTCATACTCGGAAGTTCTCGCATGAAACGAAAGTCAACGTCCGTTCGTAAAACGTATAACTAGGAAATTGCACTTGGGCGCGATGTAATTCAAACTTAATTGGGAAATTTAGCCACACGACTGAACTATCAAGTGATCGATAGGGCGCATTCTATTTAAAAGTGAATGGCTGTATGTACGTTAATGTATAGAAATTGGCGTATACAACGAATTTCCTTGATTTTCGCAGAATGTAATCTGAAGCGTTCAGATATTCATGATATAACTGACAGCATTGTTTTATTAAATTTTATACAAAAGTGGATTTGAGTAATTGAACAACACTTTTCTAAAATAAATATTTAAATTCAATATCATGCTAAATATAACTTTAAAGATTATAGAATTTTTGAAATTGTTAGAGAAAAATTATTCATTGTGTTGTATCAATTTAATTTTTTAATGCTGAAAATCAACAGTTAGCTTGCAAGTAATAATGTTATGATAGAATTTATAAAATAAGAAACACACCAAGAAACAAAATAGAAGAATCCTATTAAGGTAATACGATTTACTCAAGAGGGATGTTAAGTAATCCACTAAAATATTGTCAGCAGTGAATACCATGTTTTGCCGATTAGTCGCCATTTCTTTCTCGGCAAAATGAACAAATTTATTGATAGTTTTTTGTAACTTTTCGAAATTTCTAGTAAAAACTGTAAAATTACAATCACGAAAATTCACTTTTAAAAAACGCACATATTTATAAACTTCTGTAACTTGATAACTTATTGTGATTTACCGAACTTCATTAACAAAAGTCCATTTCCAAGAATTTTCATAGTCAATGAGACATTAAGAATTAATTCAAGAGAAGTAGCAACGTTCCAGCACTTGCATTTCCATAGATATTTTATTGCATCTCTTGTTTTTAATCAGCATTAATCTCAATTATGTTAACAAAAAAATCTCAATTGCTTCCATTAATGTATTGAGAATCTAAAATATTAATTTTATCATTGCAATGAAGCATGCACTATCCCTAACGGTTTTGCTAATTATCTATCGTCAATATCGCTTCGATCAGTGATTTCCAACCATATAATTCTCAAATAAAGTTTTTCTGCATATAGACCATGACTTCTGAAATCTATTTACTACACTTATTTATAGGATTCCAAAAGTTAACTATCTATCAATAAAAATCCAACTCACCGACTCCGCTCGTGGCGACGCTCAGATTATTGCACGCGGCCGCGGCAACGGCGGCGGCTGCGGGCGCCGGTGGCGGGATCGCGGCTTCCGGTGCTGGGGGCAGAGCTGCAGCCGCCGCCGCCGGGCCCGTCGTCGCGGCGACGACATTGGCCGCGGCAACCGCGGCTACGGCAGCCGCGCGGCCGCAGATGAGGCCGATGAGGGCGAGTCGACGCACCACTGCTGTAACTCGCTCACGGCCTCCTAGACGATCGCAGTCGATCCACATGCCCGCATCACACACGCACACGGCCACCCTCGGTTGGCTCGCACGGCTCGGACGAGGTGTGCAGTGTGTTGTTATCGTGTGCGACCACCTGCGAATGGGAGAAGAGAGAGGAAGATATGTATATATGTATATATAGGGGCTTTGGTAGAATGGATAGGAGTGAGGCATGTCTAGTGTTATATATGCATAGTTGGTAATGATAACGCGTGACTAGTACTGTGCATTATCATTGTTAATTATGCAATGAGACTTTGTTGGCAAAGAGAAGCTAGATGCTGGTAAAAGTGGCTTTAAAATTCTAAAGTGTTATAACTTGATTTATTTTTCTGCCTTCAGAGGCATGATCTTATATCATCTTGAGTCAATATTAAAGTCAATAAATTTTCTATTTTGTAAGCAAATATTGAGAGGTCATTTGGTAATTTACAATGTATGCTCAAGGCATGCCTATAAAATTATGAAAACAGTAGAGAGGCAGATAAGTTATTTTGATTTAAGATAAGGCCTGTTTAAAATACCTTAATCAGAGCTTTACATCACTTATGTTCTACAGCAGGTTTGTTATCTTCAAAGCTAAGGCACCCAGAAAAATCTTTTCAGCACCTCCGAACTCTGTAAGAATATCAGATGTTAATGTTATTTATAGCTTCTTAATGACAAACACTGTTTGTTAATGTTATCATATGTATTAAGCTTGGTTTCAAATTTCTCTCAAATTGTATCCAAATGAAAGCATAATGCATATAATGAAATGTAAATAATTTGTGTTTGATATACTAACATACCTATACTTCATTTATGTAATTGATTCAAAATGATGCAACTCATTTTTAATTAAACCATTTACTTTGATTTTAAATTAATAAATTATTCTTATTTCAAGATTTAATTCTATATAAGTAAAACCAAGGTCAAATATAATATTATTTTCTCACAATATTGCAAAGTAGCCTTGAAAGACACACAAAATTGGTTATATGCTCAATACTTTTTTGCAGTACTAGCTTGACCAAGAAACCAACAGTTATTATAATAAATGATTCCGTATAAGTCTGGTATGAGTCATTGCTCTTTATTCCATAAATGTATCTTATCTGTTTCTACTCCTTTCTTAGTAAACTGCAATTCAATGGAATTGCAGTGAAATGATAGTGGCAAGTAATAATGGCTGAATGATATCAGAAGTTCATTTAGTTTTAAAAAAAATCTTATTTTTATTGATATAAAACTCAATGAATCATAAGCAATGCCATTCATATCATCATTCATTTATTTATTTTACTTGATAAATTCTTTCATCTTTTCAAGAAAAATAAAAAATTGTGGGTTTAAATAATTATTATAACTCACTTTTATTCCTGCAAAAAATCCTTTTGCAAATCAGGTTCCTATTCTCTCCAACAAGAATATTAACATCATTTCATGGCACTTTTGAAAACCAATTACTTCAAATCAACACAATCACTTGGCCTCACGGATCCTCAATGCGGTCTAAGACGTTAGTTCCTTTGACATCAGCGCCAAGCATTTCTGCTTCCTAATTTGTCTGCTGGGCACTCCTCCCTCTATCTCTCTGTCTTTCTCTGTCTCTCCTTCTGCAGACCAATGAGTCAAAGAGACCAGCTCATTCTCACTCACACACTGCAGACCTAAAAAAAAGAGTTATCTGAATGAGACTCTGGTCTGTTGTAACACAATACTTGAGAAAATGTGTGGGATGACGCCTGTAACTTTCAAACGCCCACAAGAAGAAGCGATTTGCATGTGGGAAGAGAGAAAGCAGACCATATTAAGCTAAGCAGTTCAACTGCATTGCTGCCTAGTGCTAATTAATGCTATAATGTATGCAAAGTGACATGATACCCTAGATTTTGTAATAATCTATTTGCTGTTATTATTTATCTTATCTTGACTTTTGATTTTTATAATGATGAATTTTGTTAATAATAATTTTTAATGTTTCTAAATATATGTACACAGAAAAAAATTATTTTCAGAATCAGAAAAATAATAAAATAATAAATATTTCATAAAATCTGATATTGTCATTGAAACTTGTAGAACAATACCTCTTACAAAAAGTCATTCATAAAAACAGAGAAAAAGTATTACCTTTGTTATCTCAAGGTTAATAAAAAAACTACTTGAACTACAAAGAACATTAATATATGTTTGATCCAGTACTTGTGCAGAATGACATGATACCCTAGATTTCCAACAGCCAATTTAGGTCACAAAAGTTATCCTGATCTCATTACACTTCTGTACAATTTCTATAATTCCTACATCTAAGTGCTCTTCAGTTACTTTTATTCTAAGCAGAAGATTAACTAAGTTAATTCTGATGACTTTGAAAGTACAACTGTATTTATTTCTGTGCATACATTACACAATTTTACATATAATCTTTGAAATAATAATAAACTTGGCACAGAATCAATTTTAAAGTGTGTAACACAAATTGAATTTCATCACTCATCTCATTTTACTTTTACATGAAAGTAGACTTAACTTTGATCTTCATTTCCCACTTTGATGTTTAATGAAATTAAAGTCAATTACTCCCCTTATATACATGGGAAATAAAAATGAAGTGTGATATTAATAAAACTAAAGTACAATGACTAGATTTATAGGTATATATGTGCATAAAGTACAAAGTGAAGTAGCTGTAAAGCACAGATAAGAAGTAACTTCCTGAATCGACAGTCAAGCTAAAAGTCATTGCACATTTTTCCATAAAGCTTGTACGTTATAAATACAACAATGTTTTCACTAAATCTAAGTACTCTTTTTTATACTAGTTTAACAATCAAATTATAGTGTACACTATCTAAGCACCTTAAATTGAGAATATACATTTAAAACAAAAAACCTCGCAATAGTACTAATGTTCACAGCTATAACATTGTTAACTACCACCCACATCCTACCTCTAATAATCCTATTTCAGTATTCCCCAGCAACCACCCACATCACTTGCAACTGAGAATCGCACCTGCACAAGGAAGACCTATCCGCGCGCAGGAACCAAATGGAATCACCCCTGTTATATGCATCAAGCCCACCCGCACTCGGCGTAACTCGAAAAAAAGTACAAGTATATAGCGTCCCTTAACAAAAAATAATGACTCACATCGAACTTTGCTCTCCTTCTCTTCCCACCATTCAACCGCGAACTAAAACTACAAACATACATACACACGCGCGCGCGCGCGCACACGACACTTCGGACTGGCTATTGTTTACTCTCGGGGATTTCGGCCCTACACTGATGTGCTGCTAGCCCCCCAGCAGCAGCAGCACCACGGCAGAGCAGCAGAAGGCAGCAGCGCGCGAGCGGCGCGCGTGTAAAATCGATGACGGGCTCTCTCGCTCTACTCTCCTCTCTCTTTCTATCCCCCACTTCTCTCTTTCTTTCCTGTACGCACAACGGTACGAGTGTACCGAGAGCGCGTGCGAAAAGGCGAAGAGTCGAGGAAGTACTATATATATGCTGCTTCAAGAGAGTACAGTAACTTGCAGAGAGACAGTCGCCGATACGTGTATGTATACCTAGTCTCCCGGGACACCGCATCAAAGGGCGCTTGTCGCTTTTTGATGCTTGCCTCCTCGCGCACTCGCGCACACAAGTGTGTATATATGTATGTACCTACGTGTATGTATATATATATATATATATATACGTATGCGCTTTGTAATACAAGCTTTTTCTCTCTGATGCGGTCGCACGACGATGCACACGCACACGTCACGAGCCGACGACGACTGCCTTATACCTCTCTCTCTCTCTCGGCGCGATGTGATAGGAGGAAGGGGGAGGCACATAGTGCATTGTAGTCGTTGGGCGGCGCGCGGATAGGCGGCGCGAGTGGCGCGCGCGCGCGCGTTAAGAGGATTTCAGATTGCCCGCTGATTAGTTTTGTGTGCTTGAGACTTGAGGGAGAGTATATATAAGTAGCCAATTGATATATAGAGGTGGAGTGGTGAAGGGTCGAAACGAGGAGGAGGAGGAGGTTTCGGATTTGAATTTTAAATTTGTGGATTTTTTTTATCACTATACTTTCGCTGCGTTCCTTTTTTGGTGACGGTTCGGTATTTGATGGCTTTTTAAGGACTTTTCTTTATGATGCCAGTGTTCTGGATGCGCGCGGTGATGACGTTGAATATCGAGAATATGTCGATGGCATTTTTCTAAATTTCTTTGTGGATGGGGAACTATATTGTTTCAGAGATAAAATATTATAATTAATTAAGCGGTTAACTTGAAAGAACTATATATAGCATCAACTTTCAAAATCACGATTTCTATATACTTCTAAGGATATGTTATTAAAATATAATAAGTTATAATTGATAATATTAAATTAAAAAATATTAAAAAATCATTTCTGCAAATAATTAAATAATTAAAAATTTTCTTATTTTAAGCATTTATATTGATGATATATGTATTGAATTTTAATTATAATAATTTATTAATTATTATTTATGACGGCATAATTAAGCTTTTTACCGACAAAGAATATAACATTTGAACGACAGCGTAGATATACATAACACACATATTTTCAAATCCAAAATAAAGATTTTAAAATTAATAAAATGTTACATCAATGGAACGAAACATCAAGTAGCGACATGTCACACCCGCCTTCAACGACGCTCCGCTCAAATTTCCCATAATATATATTATATAAAGTACAAGTTAACTCGCTCTAAGATTTTCTAATAATATTTCATGGCCGAGAACGCGAGCGCGCGCGCAGATCTTTATCCGCGGAGGAGGAAACTAACGTCTGGAGCAACACGTGATCGATTTTCCGGAGAGTGAGTGAGAGTACAGATACCTATATATATATATAATATTCTATACGGACTTTTCGACATGCCGACTGATGGGGATTTAAATATTCGCCATGAGAATAATATATTACTCATATACGAACAGTCGAGTTTTACGAGCTTCCGCGACGCACGCGCGTGTCTATAACGCTTGTCGTTATTGCATTATACCGCGCGTGCCGGTATATCTTCGCTTTTTTGCTCGTTATTACGTGGCACAAAGGCGGCGCTTATATCTTTATCAAGTGTCTATACTCTTTTTCTATGTAGAGAGGCAGCAGCGAACTTCAAAGCGTTGCAGAAGAGGGCTTATATATACTTCTTTTTACGCGACGAAATAATAGCTTAATCTACTACTACAGTCGAGTGAAATTATATTAAATCGGTGCATAGAGAGGAAAAAAAAGAAAATTTACCGAGCGGAAATTAAATTGGCTGCGCGCGCGCGGGCGTTGTAATTATCGCGCATGAATGGAGCTCTTTTATATATATATATATATATATATATACATCGTTCGTTCCTGCGCGCAAGTATAGTATAATTTGTCTGTTTAACGGCAGGCCAGAAATATCAGGCGAAAAATTATTGTTAATTAACGGTAAAACGATTGGCTGAGCATTTATATTTTCGATGGGGCGCATATAGGGCGCAAGGTAAGCTAAAATAAACTCCCTACCCACTGCATCATTAGTTGCAGAGTAGAAAGCTATAATTCTGCTGGGAATTGTGGGGTTGGCCGACCGGTCCTTTATTCCTATTATCTATATATCTTCGACTGCCTCTGAAATTCGAGCTCGAGAGTATAAGTGAATAAATACACAGGATAACATTTTGTGTCGAATTTCTATATTTACAGCGTGCTAATAATAGAATGTTAAGTAAAGAGAACTGACAACACAACTCGTGAACTTCGCGAGGTCAATAAGCAGAAATTATATACGTCGGGAACAGAATTGTAATCCGGAATATACCGAGAATTAGTCCGAAGTCGCTGTAACTGACACATTATGCGATATCTATATTTACATTAACGCGATATCAAGACTCACAGATATCTATTATATTTGACGTTATTTTATATTTCTTTCGAAAACTATGACATCTCTTTCCTACCTGCTGATAAACTCGAGACTGTATTGTTTTATCTTGCTACCTCGCGCTCTATACACTCTCGAATCGAAATTCCGAAAGCTCCTATTCGAATCGCACAAATCACTTCCGCGTAGTCTCCACCCGCCACTCGGTGGATCCCCCCACGGGGCATAAATAATCTAATTATCTGCCGGGCTTGCACGCGCGCGCCCCTCGACCTGGCCGTTAATTATCGACGGCAGGACGGACGCCTTCGAGAATATTTAAAAATCGATGCGGGGGTGGCTAGGTGGATGGACAGCGCGAGCTCGACTTGCTTCACGGGGGTGAAGTGGGTGTATAAAAGGCATCGCCTCGTGTATCAACAAGGATTGTTCCCGGAAATAACGAAGCGCTGATTGGGTGTGTTTATTGGTCGTGAAAATATGGTACGCGGAAGAGGCATCGATAACGATGAATTTACTGAAATTTTAATTACTTGACGTTCTTGAAAAAAAAGCAAAATTATATGATTAGGTAGATTTTGATTTAAAACCGGACGGTTGCGTCTGGAAATATATATTTAATTAATGTTTAGAGATACCTATACTTTTAGAAAATTGTGTATAGATGTATATGAAAAAAAAATTTTTCCATTATTTCGTGAAAGACTGTTTCTGAAATAGAAATTAATTAAAAAGTATATAACATGATGTAGTGCAGTTAAAATAAAAAAAAGCTTGTTTGTATATATATGTTAATGCCAAATTAATGTCTATCTCCTAGTGTTTATTTATAAATTTCCACTAGAACAACTCTTCATTCCAATGAATGATTAAAAGGCGTTATCGGCTTTTTAATTAAAACCTACCTCTCGTATTATTTTCCTATAACGGAATGCATGTAGGTATTCCGTGGCTATTTCAGTCAATACTATGAAACCTATCACTGTACCAGCGCTAAAAAGTGGATTTTTAATTTTTAATCACGACTTTTGGATAATAAATGCGTCATACTTACGCTCTTTACATGAATCGATCAAACATTGAATTAAATAATTAATGAGTAATGATGGATAAGAATTAAATGCATTTGCAAAAACGTCAAAGACTTGCCTTCGACGTAAGCTTCCTATGGATTTACAAGAACAAGCCAAAGGAGTCAGGATAACTGGATTGCTACCATATAAATGTCGCTGCAACGTGTCACGTAGCTTTAAGGTAGTTCACTCTGTCGAAACAGCACTTTTAGAATTTTTATCTTTTAAATAATGTTTTATTAATTTGATAATCGAAGAGTTATTATATATACCAAATTATATACTAGAAGGATCATAAAACAATTTTTTTTAGACAAATTTAGGCAATTGTTACCATCATACTGTTACAATTACAGACAAAAAATTCAAAATTCTCTTATTTTTTTGTTTTGTTTTTTATCCGATCTTAACGAAATAAAGTTTATTTTGTTTCTTAAGAAATTTCAGGGAGAGTATCGGTGGGAAAATTTATGATACGAGTTACCAGTTTGGTGCAATATCAATTTGTTTAAGAAAAACAAGTCAAATTTTAATGAAGAAATTGTTAAGGAACAAAATAAACTTTATTTCGTTAAGATCGGATAAAAAACAAAACAAAAAAATAAAAGAATTTTGGAGTTTTTATCTGTAATTGTAACAGTATGATGGTAACTATTGTCCGATTTTGTTTGAAAAAAAAATTGTTTCATGTTCCTTCTATAATCACTATTTAAAAAATAAAAATTCTAAAGGTGCTGCTTCCACCGAGTGAACTACCTTAAGATTCATATGCTTATATTCTAACAAATACTTTATAATACACACATTGTATGTACATAAAACAATTTTTTTTTAACGCAACCATGTGGACCAACTCTCATCTGAACTCTGCAGCGCATCCCATATATAAGCGCAATTGAATATCGCATTAAAAACGCGGCTCTCATGCGGCGGCGGCATCGAGTCTACTGCGATTTTTCATGTGCACTCGCGTATGAACTATTGTGTTATTGCCAAATATACAGCGTGACTTTGCTGAATTGTAAAAAAAAACGTATTTCATTTCTGCTTATTGCCTCTCTACGTTGCGGTCGCGTTATCACCTAGTGATAGAACGTATACGTTGTCATGCATTATTTTTAAGCCTTGAAAATAAAAATCGATGCGCGAAATTTACATGGAAATGCAAATCATAGTTTTAAAAGCTTTTAAAATATTTTTTTAGAAAAATAACATCGAATTTAATTAAACATGAAAAGAAAATTTTTTTGAAGCAGTTATTTACAACTACAATTATAAAACTCTTACAATGTAGCTTACGAAATAAATCAAAATCAGCAATTATTATAACGAAATTTCTTTAGATATATTCAAGCTTATCGAGAAAAGTGATTTTTCCTGAAGTGCCTTCTTCGCTAATTGCATTTCCTTTTAATGTATAAATAGGATGCTACGCACAGCATTACAGCAATACACATAAATATAACAATGTTCGCACGTTACGCTTTCGCGCTGAGCCTCCTGGTGCTGTTCGCCGTCGCTATAACGACCAGAGCGGCGATCCAGGAAGCTGATGATGATGTGCCCGCTGATTCGGTATGTACTATACGTATAGTTCGTTTCTGTTGAAAAATTGTTTACTTAATTTCTCATATATGAGCTTTTGTTCTCTGTTGAAGATTAGATTATATATACATTTGAATGAAGAATAAAAAATTAATGATCAGCTTCTGCTGATGATCTAGAATATTGAAATAATTCAAGAACTTATGTATGTTTCATGATGCTTTTTTATAATAATTTACAGTTTTTTGCCATTACTTTCTCAAACTTTCGCATAATTTTTCACTGTTCATAATCAAAATAGTCAAAATAGATTTTTCAAACATACAATAACTATAGAATCGTTACGACGTTTAACGAATTTTCAGGAGGTCCAGAAAGAGATCAAACCACGCATTCTTCCTAAGCCCTACCTGATAATCCAAGTTGGTTTAAGCGGATAAGGAAAGTAAAAAACACTGATCGACTGGAAATTTTTCTGAAGGATAAGATAGCATGATGTAATTTTTGTTGAAAGTTCTAATAAAAAATGCGTTATCTCTTAATGGACATTTTTTCATTTATTCTTGCTATCCTCGAAAAAAATCATAACAAATATAAATGCTTTCATTATATTGCTTCCTCCTAGAGGAAGATTTGTGATAGTAAAAAAAAAGTTTGTGAGATAATGTGTTAGGAATGTTGTTTAGAAAATTTGGAATCGACATACACCATTTTTAGAAAATGTCCGTAGGGATGTGTGTGTATGCGTGTGCGTGCGTGCGTGCGTGTGTGTGTGTGTGTGTGTGTATATCCGTATACGCTGATATCTCATGATCTACTCAACCAATTATAACGAGAGAGTGATCATTTTTTCAGATTTTGCTACAACAATTAGGGTCACTATTTTATTTTTGTCAAAATCGATTTTTCTTTTTTATCGCCATTTTTAAATTTTCAAAATTTTTATTTTCGATTTTTTTAATATTTAGAACAAATATTATTTATATATGATAAATTCTCTGTATGCAAAATAAAATTTTCTACAATTTCAAAAAAGAAAAAAGTCGTTAGCTATATTTCGTCATAAGTTATTCATGAAAACGTCATTTTTAATAAATAGGTTATATTTCTAAATTAAAAAAAGATATTAACATGAATATTTTTTTGCTTATAAAAGATATTGATTAATATAACTTACTAAATTTTTAGGTTTTTTTATTCATTATTTTTGGAGAAAAAAAATAATTTATAAAAAAAAGTGATTTTTTTTGTCGTTCGATAACTAGAGTAAAATTAGATTAATCACTTTGAAATTCTTTCTAGGTGTAGATTTTGTATACCAATCGGGTGAGTTCTTTGGGCAAAAGGATTGATCCATAAATTTCGGAGATGTTGGAGGTTAAAATTTTGTTCACTTTTTTTTTAAATCGTAATTTTTCGAGAACGGCTCTATATATCTGAATGGGATGTGTAGCATTCGAAAGAGAATTAAATTATCTATATTTTCTAAAAAAATAGTTTTCTAGCTATCGCGGTTCTTTTGTTATTAACAAAAACGTAAAACCTGAAAAATGAAAAAATGAGTTTTGTACGTCCAACGATTGCGGAAGTGAAATTTTCTTAATCTTGTC
>JAPYZO010001408.1:0-26123 GCA_030522905.1 Torymus flavipes
TAATGGTGTGTGTTGGGTTTCTTTTTATGGAAATGGTGAACTCTCTTTTTTTTTTTTTTTTTTTTTTGAGGGAAAACAAGAACGTAAAGGAGTTCTTCGGCAATTAAGGCGCGACAAAACCGTTAGAAAAGCGCGCTTAGAGCTGGTTATGATACCTAAAATGGTACTTGACTACCATTAACAGCCCTCTCGTTTTGACTAGGCCCATTTGACGCAGTAATATATGTTTTCATATCAGACAGCTAAAGCTGAATGTGGGTACTTACTTGAAATTTCTGAGATAAAAAATTATCAAAACAATGCGTTACGCAGATTAGAACACTTTCTTTTATGTAAAAGTGTTCTTCAATTCAAAATGACCGTACAATTAGCCGCAACAACGTTATAATTTTAATTAAACCGGCGTTTAATTTTTTATTGTGAGCCTTCAATAAAGAGATCGCACGCAAGCCTAGGTGAGAAGTTCATTACTACCCACGCGTATATAGATATACGTTATATATAATCACCGGGGTCCCCGCACTCTTTGTTCTCTGAAATTTTTCCCATTGATAACACGATCGTTGAAGTTTGTTCGCTCGGCGCCGCCGTCGGTGCGATGCGAAAAGCAGATATTATTAGGACTAATATTATACTGTACAGTTCTATTTGTACAACGTCGGCCAAACGTCGAGTCATCGTAAAAAATAACAGACATATTCCTAGCTTGAAATTCGGTGTTTGGAATTACCTGCTGTACATGCTGAAGTGTCTGTAGGATACCATATTTACATATTATATGTGCCTTAGAATAGTACACGAATCCATCAGATCCTTTTCACTGATGGGATGATTGTACCTTTTCACACGATTATATACGAGAGAAATTTTTATATATTCATTTTTTTTATGTAACAAGATCTATGATTATCAAACAATTAAGAGTTATTGTTCACACGTATAATAAAAAGATTACAATAATATAATTTGGTATATTCTTAGGAGGGATGGAAAAATATAAGCTAGTCAAAGTATAGCACTCTGGGGTTGAGGGTAAATCTCATTTAAAATTTATTTCGAACGCAGTTTTCAATTCGATATAATTATGAAAGATTTGATATAATAACGGTATAGATAACATGGTAATAAATTTAAACTATTTAACCCAAAGCTATGATTAATAAAACAGTAGATCAGAATTTCTATAGACACTTAATTTTCATCTCTGGACAGCAGCAATTAGACCAGTGGGTGGAAACCAGTATTAGTGTAATCTTATTAGCTCTGCAAAGATTGCTTACATAACTGCCATTATCCACATTATCTTTAAATTATACGAGGTAATATGGGTACAATTGCTGAAAGTTTAATATATATATATATATATCATGAATGGATAATTTATGAAAGTAAATAAATTTGATTAGATCAAAACTGGACTCGTATATAAGCAGCGTAATAAAGTAACTAACTTTCTATGCCATTTTAATATACAAATTTATATAAATATTATCATAAGCAGCTGACGAAGAAAGTTTTACGTAAAAGACAATAAAAATGACGATTTAAAATTACCGACGTTAAAAAAAGACCGAGAAATTTAATTTCCTTCAAGAACTTGCACGATATGATTGCCCGTGAAACATATATACACACGACTCTCGTTCTCTTATGCATAAAGTGAAAGTTTTTTTCAACTTTTCGACCGTTTTCAGACTGATATACAGGGGTCAGATATAGACTTTCATGCAAAAAAATCCCGATGATAAAAATTTACATCCTCCACTAATCATGAGCGGTCAAAATTTATTAATCCTTTCACCGAAAACACACAAATCGATTCCCCATTTTTTTGATCTCCACGCGTAGGTATATCACGTGCATATCCTTGCGAGACGGCCACCTCAATCACGTGCCATATATAATATAGCACACCTATACATGTTCATTTTCTTCGCAGTCGAATGTAAGACAAGAAGAGCGCGCGGTGCGTTCGAACTCGCAGTTTCCCAACGCGCGCGCACATTGAGTAATTTGTATATTGAACGAACACGCGGCGGAGCCGGTTGTTCGGCGGTACACATTTGCGCAATATAATCGTCGATACGAGCTTAATCACGTGTCATTTTATTTACATAATGGCCGCAAAAGTAGCTTAGTTTCTATAGTTTATCGCCATACGCGGAATTTTATGTAACAAACGAAGAAAGTGGCAAGTTCGCGATGGTGCCAAAGTAGCGTTTGCTTTGCGCGAAACGCTTGCTCGAGAATGTAGGGCAACTTTCGATAAGAGTATCGAGGCAATGGTGTAAATATATAGATTTTTCGATAAAGTGTAGCAAAGGATTGACGAGTCGTTTGGAAAAAACGTCGCGGTGGCAAAAAAATAGTAAATTAGAGGAAAAAACCATAAATTATATCAAAGAGAAAGTAGTTTTGAATAACCGGAAATTCGAAGTGCTGCGCGGATGTGTATATATGCGGTGAAGAAATATAGGTATACTTATGTTGACAACGGGTTTAGGAAAAGTGGTTTCGAGAAAAAAGCAACGTTGAAGTTGCAGAACCTCGGCGCTAACTATACTCGGTTAAAAAATAATAACATTGTCTGGGTAATTTTGAGTCTGTGACGAACACTTTTGTGCCAACTCAAGATAGTATCTGTCACAGTTTCACGAGAAAATGAAATTCAAATTTTCACCTCTTAGGCTGCATTTAAATGCACATGCAGCGCACAATTTTAATAACAAAAGGTCCAACAAGGAAATAATTTTTCACTCGTATACTCCACTGCAATGAAAGTACGTGAGTTCCTTTATAATTGATTATTATTTGAAAGCCAACGTTGAAAAAAAAGAATATTTAAGGTCACAGACAGAACCTTAACTTGCCAGATAAGAAATCATTTTCGTTGCTGCGTAACCGTGAAATTTTTTCTGGTTGAATTGAAATTTCGTTATTTACCCTTGAAAAACCACGTTTCTCGCGATTTTCTCCAACAATCCTACATCTATCACTTCATCACACCGCTCCTATACAAAATATATAACATCTCCACGCTCAAACATCAAACTATCACCTCAAAGTGTTTTAATTACCGCCAATAAACAGCCTGTAAAACCCCTCCGAACGCTTTACACCTTCACCAATATCGACACAAAACATGGAACGCGCTCGGAACCCGCGGGCAGAAAAACACAAGTATAGCTACGTACTTATATATATATGCGTCATCTGGAAAGGCACATTCTGTCCCGCACAGCGAATGAAGTCATTATCATCGCGCGGCTTCTATGAAAAAGCGCAAGCGCGCTGGCGAGTCGAATCGCATACAACACCGCGACGACTCCTCTTATATTCTACGCCACGTAAAGAAAGAAAAAAAAACACATACAGCGAAAGCAACGAACCAGAATAAGCGAGAGGAGGAAAATGGCTACTTGAGGACTTGCGAGGAAAAGAGTTACACGAGTGGCTGGCTCGATCATCGAAGGACGTTTACAGTCCCGTTCTCGCGTACGTATGTATACATAAGTACTTAGATCACGCGTCACGTGTGTGGTGCGGTATAGACACAGAATGCGGGTTTATGACGCGCGCGGGGAAAACGGGGCTGCGCAGGCGGCTCAGAAAGCGTTCGCGCGCGCGTGCGGCGCTAATGGAGAGTAAAGATGTGTCGTTACGGGAGGAGAAAACGTTTGCAGGAGTGGAAAACGCGAGAGTTATGTCTTTATAGCGGAGAAAAGATGAGATATTGTATGTGTAGTGCGTGCTGCGCGTTGATGAAGATTGTTAGACGTTGATTGAGCTCTTACCTGAAATTGACTTATTATAATAATACGGAGCAACATTAGGCTTTTTATGCAGAGTCTTTAGTGTAAAAATATCGAGAGTACTTACCAGCTGCTCTTTCTTTTGTGTGTATATATACCGTTGCAGGTGAGACTGTGATGGAATTCTAGATTCAGCGAGGATAAGTCGAAAAATATTTCAAGCGTATTATTGCTATCACGTATATTATACATTTTCACACCTGTAAGGATGTTATTGTTACATTTATCAATAACGCTTATATGTACACCCGATGAATTATGGATGAATTTCTGCGAAATTCCGAACGCAAAGTTTTTAGTTATATAAAAAACAATGTTATAAGCGATGAAATGGAAAACGGAGATATTGCGTGAACAGCTCGATATATACAGCGATAAGAGCGAGCTATAAAGAGCCTTTTAAAAAAAATCCTCTTTTCCTCGCCTCGAGTAGAAACCACGCACGTATGTAATGATCATTGTAACGCTTCGTACACTAAATTAAGCGTGTTATTATCATTTTAATTGATGCCTCTTTATAGATCTGACACAATACGTGCGTACTTTAATACTACAACAATGAGCATGAATCCTTATATAATATTAAATTTATACGATAAGAAACTGTATCCCATACGTGTAAAAAGACCTGATGTCGATATTATATCATCGCGTTTGAAAACCTTTTTTTTATCAATCATTAAATCACCATAGACCCAACTGTCTTACTACACCAGCGAGCTATAACCATATTTCTTTTAAATTTTCTTCCACTAACCAAACAATATCGCATGGTAGGTACCTTAATTTTTATAAGTATATAACAAACACCATAACTATCGCGTCGCATATCTTGGGCACGTCAGCGCGTAAAATGAAAACTCGGTGAAACGTATATATGAATCACCTCGTTCTCCTGGGGCTTATTAGACGCGCGCGTATGTGTGCGTACGCCGGCGGCTTCTTCGCGCTCCCGCGATCGACCTAACGATCGCGCAGTCAAGGAGCGCATCGATCGACGACTCGCGAGCGCGCAAAGTAGCTATATAGCTATATGGGAAAGCCCGCGCGCGCGACTTCTTTTTTTTCCCTTTTACGGGTGAAATTGCCGCAGCAGGCGCGCGTATAGCACGATGGAACAAAGCCAATGACTTCTTCGTGCGCGGGGCTATTTTCATGCGCGGAGTTTTGCGGTGTGGTTAAGCGGAGAGCGAATTGTGTTGGTTAACATTGTTGGCAATGATATGGTTGAGGTTTTGGGGGAATGTCGAGGATTGCGGGTAATTTTTTTTATTTGGTTGTGGTAGGACGTCGGGAAAAGATAGACTAGTGAAATTAGGGTATAGGACGATATATGGAAATATGTACACTTTTGTATATATAAGTATGCCGCAGAAATAAATAACTTTACACGCATAAAAATCAATTGTATATATATGTGTACTACATAAAGTTGAGCTACTTGCAATAAATTATTTGAAGAATAAAAGTTTGAATGATTGCAATATATATCATATTTTCCAACGTCTTCGAAGTCGGTTAAGTAGATAATTGATCGAAATTACAGAGTGTAGCGCCTGCTGCTCGAAAATTCTATATACGCGCGCGCTGCTTTTTCGTCCGAGCAGTTAAACTCTTCTTCGGGTGCGTTTATGGCTGTTTTTTAGTAATCATAAATACATATATTTGAACGCTGTAACTGTCGTAAATATCACACCAATTAAAATCAATGAATTGTCCCTGCCATATAATATTTTCTCCAGGCGGACGAAAGTGTAATACTTACTTTTGCGCGTACTTTATCGAGGAAAAATATTATTGAGCCAACAATAGAGCGCGAGATTGGAGTTATTGCGCTCTTTTCGCGCAAATTCCAGAGCGGCAATTCGATAAGGATCGGTAAGAAGTCGCGGCGCGAGTATGTGTAACGTTTCGACGCGGGGAGAAATGCATTAGCATAATACACGAAATCGATGGAGAGGGAACGAGCAAAACACGGCCGACGATAATTTTAAAATTACAGTGGAACGAAGGATGCCATTTGAAACAAAGTGCGTGTGTACCACTTGGCTCTGCCTCTCCGCCATTTTTAAATTTGTTAAATGGGTTAAAGTGACTCGGTACAAGTTAATGAAAGATCGTGATATATGCATTTATAGCAAAAGTAAAATATAATTGAAAGTGTGCATTCCAAATTTGAATATTCAAGGGGTTTATCATTATGCGTATGCACCTATATTTAAATTTATTTTTCGTATAAAATTTTTGTAAATAATTTAT
This sequence comes from Torymus flavipes, assembly GCA_030522905.1. Classification (NCBI taxonomy): domain Eukaryota; kingdom Metazoa; phylum Arthropoda; class Insecta; order Hymenoptera; family Torymidae; genus Torymus; species Torymus flavipes. Next base: position 6,072 of record JAPYZO010001408.1, read on the forward strand.
AAATAATAATAAACACAATTTCGTAATTATTACATACGCATAAGGTCATATGTCATTAATCAAAAGCTCGCGCTTTTTACTTTATTTTTACGATTACTCGAAAGTATGAGGCACGAAGAGTCCGTGACACCTTTCTTCCATCACAAGGTGCTAAAATAAAACCAAATCACCGCCATTTCTCGCCAACTACAAACTTATACCAAAAGCACGTTAAAACCTGAAACCATCATACACACATAAAAAAATCTACGTTTCCATATCTGTTATCCTCTACACGACAATCAATCTCATCACCCACAAAAACAAACGGTCAGCTGCAATGCACCTGCACCGGTAGATCGTCGGCCTCGTTTTTCGCGCAAGCACGTCTGTATACCTGTATATATTCAAACCCGCGCGCGTTTCGCTAACGGAATTCCACGTCCGATAAAGAGCTGGACGATGTTCCACCGACGTGTGTACAGTCAGCTGACTCAGCGCGTCGGACCGTTCCGCGACTTTTTCGACTTCTTGGGCGGTGACCTGTGTGCGCCGCGTGCTTCATTATATATCGTCCATCACGAGACGGTAAGGCGATCGCAATTACGACGCACGGTAATTGCTTCCGTTCGCGTCCGCGAAGGGCGGGCGCGCTTGAGAGAGGAAACGATGGCCGTATTATGGCACACTTCTGACCCCGTTTCGTGGATGACACGAAGATTGTGTATTGTCAGGAATCGGGAGCCTCTTTTCGAAATCCCCCGAAGGCGGATTATTATTGTGCGGTAATAGGAAAAACTTCATCGAGGGAGTAAGGCTGTTTGGAAATAATAACCGCGTGCGCTGCGTGTATATAGATATACGCACGCGGAATTGTAATGGATATATACGCGTTCTTTTTTCGGTGAGCTTGAAAAAAACTAGAAAATTCTGCATAATAGCGCCGCTTCGGTTTTTACTCCGTTTGTTATATACATTTTCGCTGGGCTCGCGGGAGTGAGGCGGGAATATGCGTTGCAGCGAGTTTCTTAAGCTGCTATTGTTGGTTTTATTTTATTGCGCGCGTTTTGTTCGTTTCAGGCGAAATTGGAATTAATATACACCTGTCTTTTGCAATCGAGAAGTATGCGAGATAAATTTTGAATAAGAATATATAAAATTTGCCACGGTATAATTTAAATGCGGTTAGAGAAGTTATGAAGATATGGTCGTGAAGAAATAATTTAACAATATTTCAGTTACCATGAAAGTAACAAATTTGACTTATACTTATATAGGTATATCAGATTAATTTGGATTTTGTATTTTGTCTAAATTCATTCACAAAGTTATAGCCTGAAATATTATTGTCGAAGAAATACAGAATCAAGTGAAGTAATTACATTTTCTTATATAAAAAAATGACACAAAACTATATTAATTTACACACAACAACAAAAACTTTCAATTTACCCAAATATTTATTTTTAATTATTTTCAATTTTTTTCCAGGAAAAAATACTATATTATCAACGAAAGCCAACGTCATTCCGAATTCATCAAATATTAACCATTCGGACATTACACCCAACCCATAATCAGCATATCTCATAAACCAGAAAAAAACCCTCAGCCGGTATACATAATAAAAACCCCTCATAAACCTACATACCCACCCGAAATTATTCAACATCTTCGTCCGCCTAATACCAATCCCGCCCCCTAATATCGATTCTTCTCTCTATCTATACAATCACCAACAACAACAAAAAACCTCGTCGAAACAAAGGCCACTCGCACCAAAAGTCCAATATCAAACTCGACAGCCGGTGCCGCACACATACCTCATACCTACACACCTCAGCTGCAAAGTGTGCGCGGGCATTAACGAGCGCGAGCGCGCGTGTAATAAAGCGCGCGCACGCGGCTTATCTGTTATTTCATACCACGGCGGTCGCGCGGGCTTTCACTTTCGCTGCATGCACGCGAGAGAGCTAGCTCTCCCCCACTCTCTCGCTGGCAAATCGAGCGGTAAGCGCACGCGGCCTCGCTTCTGGAATACCTGCGCGCATTGCACGTAAGTATACAAGTGTGTATATAGGTAGAATAGACTAGGTACCTGTCGGGCAGATGAGCAGTACCACAGTATGGGCTCGGCCCGTTCACTTTCGTGTTAATGTAGGTGCGCGACCTGGCTTTTGCCCTCCGGGAGGACGAGATCTCGTGAACTCTTTGAAAGCAAGGTGGCTTTCGACGATGGCGCAATCGTATGGATGCCACAAGAGAGAGAGAGAGAGAGAGAGAGAGAGAGAGAGAGGTGAGGTGTAGGATGATGATGCCGGTGGAATTTTTGGTCGAGCTCTTCTTTCGCTTTCGAGAGAAAGAGAGGCCGAGCTGCAGCACTCATGCGGGTCGACACGATTGTGTCGTGAGGAGAGGATTTTGTACGGTTCGATGTACTTATATGTGGGTCGTGCGCGCGATGTGGCTTTTCCTGCTTGGAGATAGTCGAAATAGTTTTATGATCGAGTCGGTATTGGTATATTATCTATACTTGTTTAAGTTTGTTTATACTTTCAAATGAACAATGTTATACTGCGGTATTTAGCAAGGAAAATTATCCTGATTTTTCAGTTTTAAAAGATATATGCGTTGTTGACTCGAACCAAACCGGATTTTGTAATATAGTATATAGGTAACAAGAAACAATTACTTTCAAAATGCAGCATTCGTTTTAAATGTTTTATTGCTCCTGCCGCCATTAAAATACAACGAAGTCAGTTTTACAGTCGTTGTTTACATTTCGCTCGTTTCCCTACGTTGCTACTGCCTTCTGAATTATTCAGAGATTAACTCTAAAGCTTTGCAAAAAAGCCACTTTTTCGCACTTTTTCTGTTACGTAAAAGAAAATCTTCACTGCAGTCGTATCTAATGTATTGTAACAGAGGCAAAAAAGTTAAAAACGCTAAATAAGACTATAAACATGTAAATTAAACAAAAATAAACTTTAATGTATTTGAAGTTTCTTTAAAAGCAGAAGTTGCAGTGAATATTTGTGTTGGTAAATGTACAATAAAAATAAGTGGAAAGGAGAACAGGATCAAAGGTAAAATAAAATGGGTATTTACAAACGAAATCATCACACTGCTGATAATTGCAGCTTCCATATAACAAGTTTGCATAAATATTAAGTAATAAGACCAGCTTTCCATTGCGATGATTCCATTGATAAATACCATATCGGTGATCTCGTAACAAATTCATTTCTTTATTCATCACGTCAATAAATACACGTTAAGTGCAATACACTAAATTAATCGCTTTAAAATTTCTTTACTTATTTTCATCGTTCTTCGTCGATCGGTTTTCACTTGACGTCCCTCGGCTGAAAAGAACAATGCTATAGGAGGATGCTAATTGTTTTTTTTTCTTTTAATCAAATTACACGGCATTTACTTTCTCACTTTACGTATCAAATGTGTTTCTCCGGCATCGCGTCCGTAATTTTACTTTTATAGAAGTATATATATAGGTATATCAAATTCGCGTCAAGTCGACAACGAGTGTCTCATTGCCGTTGGAAAAAGGACAAAGACAAATCATCATACCTCGGTCATTTGCGGCGTTACAAACGTGTTCAACGTCACTTCGGTTTCGTTCATTCCTCTTTCTTTTTTTATTTTCATATTGCGCTATCAATTTATGTAGCTTTTACAGATCAAATACTTGGCATTATAATAAAGTAATATTGTTTCTCGGTCCAGCCACGCGTCTCCGCGGACCACGAGGCTAATGGGTCGTCGCATTTCTTTTTCTCATTCTCGTTCCCATACCATCCTGAAATATATTTACAATTAAAAGTCGCTCTCGCTTTTTTCGTTATCTCAAACGATTCTCAACAAGTACAAAAGAGAGGTCGCAAAGCATCGTTGAAATGACTTCAAGTGGAGCTAACCCCTTATTACGTATAGATAGACGATAAAACGCGATCAAAGCAAATCTTATAACTTTTTAGCGCTAATCTAGACAATAGACTAAGCTTGCTTAAATATATTAATAATAATCTCAATGAAAATCTTACGCGTAAAATTACAGTTGTTTTTGTAACAATTTAAAAAGGGTATACTTAATCATACCAACAAATTAATTATTAGTCGTTATTTATTATTACTCGAAAGGCGACTCTTGGAGTCGACGAAGTAAACACGCGCTCTAGCCTCGAGACCCCAGACGGTAGGACCAAACAATCGCCTGCCTGATGCGGCAAGGGACCGGCAAGGTCCAACAGCGATTAGAGCTGTGATTGGTTGAAACAATATGTGGCCGTCGCCGCCCGCCACGCTTCGGGCGCGAGCCGCGTGTTAAGCGACGTCGCGCGCAACTCACACGCGCGCGCACATTATTATTACGAAAAACAAGTGAGAAATAATAAAACAAGTAAAAAATAAGTGTCAACGAAAAATCACAGACGTTGCGGTAAAAGTAGGTACTTATACAGAGAAAAATAGCGCGCGATCGCCTCGCGATCGTCCCGTAAGCGGCGGACGGCGCGGCCCAGGATATAGTCTTCATTTCCAATTTATGTCGAGCCAATGTATTTCACAGAACGTCATTTTTTATTTTTTATTTTTATTGTTGTTCGGAAAAAACAGATTCGAGATAATTCATATATATGTGTGTGTGACACTCAATATAAGTAACAGAAGAATTCTACATGTCCAAAATTAATACAACTGCGCGTCGACGCTCGCACGGCTGGTCTATACAATAGCGAGCGAATTTTCGTCATACTAACTTATTTGATAATATAATAAAAAAAAACAATATTAACAATTAAAAAAAATAGCGACGCGAGCGTCGAGTGCAAGTTTTGTATAATTTATTATTATAATAAACAATGCGTAGCTTTGAATACGTACAGGTGTCGTTATACGGCGCGTTCGCTGTTTTGCTTTCATGACTTGTCGATTGAGAGTGAATAATATTTATCATGTGTTTTACGAATTTTCGTTTTAGTATTGCCGGTTTTTTGTTTTGTTTCGTTTTTTATTTATTTATTAATGCGAGAATTGAAATCACGGTCAAAGAAAAGTAACGCCAAAGCGGAGCTCGAGTCAAGGAGGTGAAGAGAAAAAAACGGAATGAAGTTTTGAAGGGATATAATAGGATTTACAGCTTCGATCGTACTCTTATAATCTAATAAAAAAGAATCAAACAAAATAAAAAAGAAAAACAATAATCGATAATATGTTAATAATTATTATACAATTTAATATAATACATGAAATTATATTTATAATTTATAATAATAAATTAAAAATAAGACAAAATTCTCATTTCAACGATACGAAAGTAATTTTGCAAATTTGCTTGCTTGCGCAAGTAGACGTGCACGGAGCAGCGGTACTTACGAAAACAGCCAACGCTTGAGGCGCGATCGAAGCTTGGCCGACGGCCAAGAAAAAGGAGAGAGACAGAGATAGGAAAGTTGGATCAAGTAGCGTGAGTCGAGTGTCGAGAGCCGCTGTCCGTCAAATGATATTATTTCTTTTTTTTTTCTTTTTAATTCAATAAATTTTTCGTTAAATTCTGGTTGTTAAAGTTTACTTTACGTCTGAGAGAACATCGTCTCTGTACTTACCACTCACTCATGCGCCGCCCAACAATTGTCCCTTGCAAGGAAAAAGCCTTATTATTCTCGCACCGAGATTATCCATCGATACCGAGTTAGTAAATCTCGTTCGTTATGCACTTTTGCGTCGCGTAAACGATAATTTATTATATGTGAAATTTCGTAGAGTTTATTAATGAAGCGAGTTATAGAAGTTATAATTTAGAATCTGATATAGGTTTGATTAATCACTTTCGCGCAAGTATAACATTATCTGGACGACCATTATACACTGCTTTTGCACATATTATTCCTCGTTATTTTTACGATGGCGATAAATAAAAGTGTAATAATAATGCTACTTTCAACCGTTTATGGTATATATAATAAATATGCATATGAAGCGCCTGAGGTTTGCAAATCTCAAGTGTAAGAGCGGATGGAACTTTCTAATTGTGCTCGTATATTAAAGTGTTGCTCGATCAAAGTCAAAATATACACATATCCAAGTCCACACTATTATTCTTTACAAATTTTTAAAACATCATAATCAATAAGAGTACAATAATAGTAACACTCAGTAAAAAAAAAAGGTAAAACGTCAAGTGGCGACAACACACTTGAAAGTAAGAAAGAAAATAAATAAATCACACAATTACTTTTCCTCTACACTGTGCACAATTATGCAATAATAATAGCCATTTCAGTATTATATTTCCAACAAATTCGTCCACAATCGAAGGCGCGGTGAGTTCTCATTTTCTAAAATAGCATTGTATGTACACAATATGTACAAATTGTCGTGAAATAATCGTTATCAACTAGATAGAAAAAAAGGAAAAAAAAAACTTGAAACAGTTTTTTAAAACGCAAAAAAAATAACGAAATTACTCGCAATGCAGGTACACCTCTCAAAGCAAAGAAACGCGTCAAACTCGATGGACGAACTCGGTGCAAGTATAAAAGAGATTTCGTAATGTATATAATAATACGTTTTGAATATAAATAAAATCTAATTCGACGGACTAACCTGGCAGGCGAGCGCTGAGCCGCCGCGCGCCGCTACCAAGAGAACACACGCTAACGAATATATCCCCGTTGGCGGCGACGCGAGAGGGCCGTCACCTTGTCTTTCTCTCGCACATTCGCGTCTCACTCACCGAGACGACACACCACGTGTGTATCGTGGCGCGCAGGAGGCTGAGAGAAACGACGACGTCTTTTGCCCATTTATGCCGGAACGAAACGTGTGAACTAGAATGTGGACCGTTTTTCACGATAGTTGAGTTGTAATTTCATGCTTTTCTTTGCATTACCCGCGACATGTCCACGTACGAAGATAACAAAGGAAAAAGAGCGTCTCGGCGCCGGTATTATAAAGGATGAAAGTCGATAAAACGTGCATTCGAATGTTAAGTTGCTATTTTTTTAAAGTTGTTTGGAAGAGCATAAAAGGGCACTTTAAGAGACACCTCGCATGAAAAGACTGTTTTTTTTTTTTTTTACACAGACCCGTCGATTCTCTCAGACAACTGCCAGTGTGACGTAGTAGTAGCGTGTGTGTATGACATGATGTTTATCTAACATCATCAACGTTAATAATATTAATAATGATTATTAATATAGTAATATTAATATAAAGAAACAAAGAATTTTTGCTAACTTCTGAATTTCTTCGGAGCCGTCGTTGCTGTTGAGCTCTGCCGATACGAGTGACGTCGTTGATCGTAGGTTTATAGCTGGTATGACACGATATACACGTTATGGTTACTCAAGAGTTTTTCTTTTTATTTACGTTTTTCCTTTTTTTTCATTCGCGCCAAAAACACCAGAACATATGTAACGAACGGAAAATCTCTTTCTCTCTCACACTCTTTTGTAACTTTCGCACATATCATCATCCTCATGTGTCAACATAGTTTATGTTTTTTCTCTTTCTTTCGCGATGATTCTCTCTCCGTTTGGCAGGTTACTTATGTTCTTGTCTTGTGTTGTACGTTTTCTTGATTTGTTTCTTTTTTCTACTCTCACGTGTCATGTTGCTGTTGTCATTGATGGTTTTCTTTCTTTTTCCATTGGCTCAGCCTTTTCCTTGTGCCGCGCGGTAAGGAAAACGCTTCGCTGTGCCGTCGAGGGAGTTCGTTTGGCGCGATTTTGCTGGATTTGCAAAAATTCAAGTTTTTGGCGTCGTACGCGAAATTATCGTTAAAAGTACGCGTTTGTTACTCGGATATTTACTCAAAACTAATATATCGATAAAAAATACTGAATTTTTTACAATGATTTTACGCACTATTGATGGTCCATGAAAAATTGATCCAAGTTCGTTTTAATAGAAAACGGTAAATCATAGCGTCTCTCTAATTCCGATCAATACTCTAAAGACAGTCTTTTAACCATCAATATCTGAACTTGCAGCGGTTAAAAAATCAACCCAGTCTAATATACATCCAACTCGCGAACTCCTCGTAGGTACACAGCTCAACGCCCGCGTGTCTCTCTTCTCGTCTCATCGACGAGCAAGAGATATAGCAGCATCCGTAGTCGATCGAGGCTTCGGCGAACCGAGCCATTCGTCCAGGTCTTGCAGCTCTCTGACGTCAGTAAATTTGTTTGTTATCGTGTCGATCCTCCCCCTCTCTCTCCCCTCTCTTCGGGGCCTCATTTCATAGCGTTTTAACGTGCGTGTTGTCGTGTGTGAGCGTGTAGTATCTGTGTGTAACGGTATTCGCTCAGGGCCGAGCCCAGAGCACGAAGTGCAACGGCGCGGTCGTGGGCCCGTCCGCGTGCGGGGGTGATCATCTGAAACGCGGATGCATCATCGGTGCCAACATCGGTCCCCCAGGGAATCCCATGGCTGGTCCGAAGGCCGGATGCATCGCACCCGGTGGTAGGCCCGCTCCTAGCATACCTGCAAATACACAATAAACGTGTCAGTGAATCATAATTATGAAAGAGTGAGGTAAGAGATCGGCATTATTCTCTTTTTTTTGTAAGATGCTTCGAATATATAGAATTTTTTGTCGATTATTAAGAAAGATATATAACACGGCGGCTCTACCTTGCGAGCTCCACTCGTTAATGCGATATTACAGTTATACTCTCATTATTTTGTCTCCTTTTTGTATTCGCACTTTTCAAAAGGAGTAGGCGGCCATCCTTGTCTAATCGGTCAATACTTACGTGGAAGTTCATGGCTATTTCGTAAACATTTCTCTTGAACGTAATTTCGCTTATATTATTAGTTGACTTTACTGAATTAAGTCATTTTCATTATTTTGTTATATAATAAGCTGTGAAATTAATCATTAGACAAGGATAGGTGTTTTTGCCTCCTCTTAAGGGGGTGTGAAAGTAAATTTTGGCTTGGTCCTTGTTTATACAAACAAGTTACGTAGTATTAAATTTAAGGTGCTGTGCAAATTCACTTTTCACTCTGTGTTGTAATTATCTAGTATTGCATAAATGCATTGAATGAATTTATCGTTTGTTCATTATTTTATTATATAAATGAGATTTTGCAAGGAAAAGCGATTTCATTAGGTGATCGTTTAATTTAGAGGAAAAATTTGATCATTAGTGTAATGGTGTCTGTAAAAAAAAAAGAAAAAAAAGACGATAAAACGAAATCGATAGTTATTGAACAATCCTAATCTGATCTTATCAACAAAATGAAATTAAATACGTAAACAATAATAGATGAGTACAATACCGTAAACAAGTGAAAGTCAGCCTACAACAAATGCACTTATATATGTAAATGAAAACATATACATAAACAGATTTATAAATGAAAATAATAATAATAGTGTAATGTCGATAAGGTAGGGAGCGACACGGGGTAAACGTTGATATTTCACACCCTCTTAACGCTCTCGACATAGTTTAAATTAATGGTAATAAAATAATACTTTGCACGTGTGTCATTGAAATTCTGTTTGGTACTTACGTCGCGCGAATACATCGACAAAACGACTCCAGTCCCCGAGCTGTGCGGAATCGTTTTGATGATGCATCGACGCTTTGGAAGGAACTCGAGTGACAGCCGACTGTTTTTGTTTTTTTTATTATTCATTAAACTCTTTTCGAATACAAATTTGCTTTTTAAACGATACCGAAGCAATGCGGATGAGCATTTATACTTAAAATATTTAATGATTCTTGATCATTGTTTTTATAAAGAAAAGAAAGCTCCACGATACTCGCTGTTTCATTATTTTTACTCAAATTTATCGGAGTGCAAAAGAAAAATTCGATTTCATAAACAAAATAAAAGTATAAACCCTTAAATCCTTCAACTCTTTCATCGAATTAAATTAAATTTAAAATATCTAAAAAATGTATATAATTAAATGATATTAATTGAAAAAAAAGGTATAGTAAAATTTAGAGTTCTTTAACGTGCAGTGCCACATTAAAAACAACGCTATCTATATTCCACAGTCATAGTTACCAGTTTGCATAAATTTCAGTCTACGCACTTGATACTCAAAAACTCTATGTACGTTTACTGGAAATTCCTGCACGTTTTACGATCTCGATAAACGCGATAAAAATTAGCAGCAAGTACCGAGGCTAATGTATTTCAATGCGAATCACCATGGGTGAAGAATTCTGTGTAAACTTCTACAGGGCGTGTCTGCGTGTGTGAGTCAAAAATTTAAAATAAGAAATGAAAAACAAAAATTATAGAAAAAAATTAATACGCATGTAATAATACCCGTCCCTAAATTTCTACGTCAAGCAATGGGCATTGTTAGTTAATCGCAATAGAGTAGGTTAACGGAGGAAGTACGGATACTTGGCTATGTATGCAGTACTATAATGGTGGAATGTTATAAAAACAAAATAAAAGAAAGATAAACTTCAAACGAATACGCCGAGGTAAACCGTTTGCTACGTATAGTATTTGAAAAATAAGACACTTTCAAAGACATTCGATCAAACTAACTGTCTTATTTTTTAAACACCACCAAATTACTTTCAAATCATCTAAAAAAATAAAAAAATACAATCAATCACCTGTCCGTTCGATCAGAAAAAAAACGCATGCAAACTCTGTGCATCTTAAACTCAACATTTTATATATACGTGTACATTGAAAAACTTCACAATGAGAGAGAAAAAAAAGATTAAGTATACCGCAAAGAAACCTCACACAACCCAGCAAGAAAAACGCATTCGTCCAAAATATATATAGGGTGCTCTCGACCTTTGTCGCGCTGTTATTTTCGTGCACTATGCCTGGTGTATATGTGTGTAATAAAGTCGAGAGCGCAATTTCGGCACAGCTGTGACCGCACCGCGGGTCGGCTGTCACCCGGCGCCTACCGATATTATACTCTTTCCCCGTTTTATTGTCTCTTTTTGTTTTTCATACTTTGCTATATATGGCCCATACGAGAAGAAGTGTATGTGTGTACTAAAAAAAAAACATCTCTAAAGGCAGAGAGAAAGAGAGATATAGCGACCGAGCGAGACGCGAGACAAAACGAGGTCGCACCAGAGGCAAAGCAACGCCAAAGTTCAGTACGAGCTTTTGCGGTCAAGAGAAGAAGAGAGAGAGAGAAAGAGAGGATGAGACACAGGGTTTGCAATAGCTGCGGCAATGTGAATAATAATTTCGACTGTGAAATAGAATCTGTGACTTATTTGTGCAATTTTAAAAACGAAACTTAATTCTACAAGACCGTATCGAAAACAAACGGCTCTTTAATTGCGTTGTAAAATGCTACTTTCTCTATTACAAAGTTTCGATTCCAGATTACCTCATCTTATTTTCATTCGCGAACATTCGCCACGGCTTGCAATTCATAAGCGTGTAAGACGATAACACGGTGCCTTCCAAAAAAAAAAACTCTTGCTACCTCCTCAAAGCGAGACGCGAATCCGCTTAAAAGCTCAGGGCGTAATCACGCCTACCATGCATCTTCCATCAAAGTCTAGTACAGTAAGCCAAAGTAAAAGGTCTACATATATATAGAGAGGGGTATAGGAGAGAAAGAGAGATAGAGAACTCAAAGCTCTTCCCCGCTGAAGACGCGTGCTCGGGTCGACCCCGTGGCGCCGCTTTGCCTCGAGAGTTCACCTCGATTCTGCTTATGTGTATCATGTTTATGTGCACAATACGCCGAGCACGCCGACTACGTTACAGAAACACGTATAATAAGACGATAATAATAATATATATATAGGTAAATAACAGCATAAAATAATGACAATGAAAGTATTGTCCTCCCATCCGGTTAGTGTTAATTGACGAGTATATAAAAAAAAATCAATAATGAGTAATAAGTAAAAGTAAGTCTAGGTAAATATACTTGGTACGTGAATTCGTTTACTTACTGTCGTTCGGCTCGACTTTTATCTAAAAATCTTTTATGTGATACAAAGCTATATATGGACTCTATATATATATATATATATATATGTGTGTGTGTGTGTGTGTGTGTGTGTGTGTGTGTGTGTGTGTGTGTGTGTGTGTGTGTGTGTGTGTGTGTGTGTGTAAAACTTTTATGTATATAGCGTGCGTGAGAATAATGATAATTACGTATAGATAATTACAGATATTATTAATTGCAGTTCGTTCTTGTTGCAGATCTTTTCACGAAACGTACCGTGTGTTATTATTATACTGTTTTTTTCATAATCCTTTTCGTTCGACGACACAAGCAAGAGAATTAGTGAGGCCAACTTTTGTAATTGTGAAATTAGTTTATAAGTGAACTACTAATTATAATTAATATTAGTATTAGTCGTAACATGAAGCTTTTCTACATTTAATTGCTTTACTAAGTCGTTATGTAAACATTTATCCCTTCGACAGAAAAAAAGAACAAAAAGATATTAACATTACCCTACGACCTAAGTGGATTCGCAAGGTTGTCAATTTTTTCTTTACAATTAAGTTAATTGTAATACTTGAAGCAAAGTAAAAAAAAATCTACTTACAAAACAGTTTCGAACCCGCGACCTATTCTCAGAGTGAGTGAGCGTGTTTTTCATTAATAAAAATCTGATTGACTGACTTATATTGAAATAATCACCCTTTCTCATTCCATTGCCGTCGTGCCAAGTCTCGTGATTAGCTACGATGCAATCACCCCTGATGATAAAAATGGCCCCAAGAAGGGAAAGACCAAGAAATAAAATCATAATTACAACATAAAAAGCATGATACGCAAATAAATTAAATCTTACTACATTAAACTTTTATAAACAGACAAAAAGTATTAATAGTCTTTTGGTGTTTACTTGCCAAGTCCCCCGGTCTAACGGTCGTGTATACTCATAAGTCGCCGGATAAGGGAAGGCTATAGCTGTATATCTATATGTATATATAAAATTGTGTGTTTTTTAAAGTGCCATATTCAAAGAAAATATATTTCCAACAAACAAACTGCATTTTAATCTGAGGTATGAAAAGAAAGAGCGGAAGACGGTCAATTTCATGAAAAATGTGCATCAATTTTCCGAACGAGGATCCAAGAAAACAAAACAGTCGATTGTTGAAAAAAAAAATGTACGTTAAAAAAACGATAATGGTAAACAAAAGACAACTTCTCTTTAATCATATAATATATATGGAGAGCTGTACCGTGCCCAAAAAAGCGCTCATCACTACTGTATCACAACACCAGGAATTTCAAGCTACCAATTAATGTAAGAAAATAGAAAGAAGAAGATAGAGAAGTAGACAGAGAAAAAGAATACAGGAAACAGATATAGAAAACTTAGTATGTAGCGTTAGGGAACAAAAACTAAAAGGTATAAATACTTTACGCGTTTGGGTGAAAAGATGAGCGGCCGATCATCAAGACAAATGAAAAGAAAATACAAAGTATAACATAAACGTTAGATGAGCGAGGCGTTAAATTTATAAATTAAAATAGATGAATGGGTGAAATGAAGCAGCAAAAAAATGTCTAATGGTCGAGCGGTCGTAAAAAGTGAGGAATCTACAAAAAAAATAAATCAATTCATTTTTTTTACTAAAAAAACATAAAAACGTTTGTTAATAAGTATACATACAAAAAGAGTTATAATAGCCACAATTGCTGGTATAACTGACGAGTATATAGTAGTCGAACAATAGATTCTAATTTTACCTTAAGAATGAAGGGCTGATGAGTCTTTCAATCAATGTGACTTCTTCGTATTTATAAATATCAAATTTCACAACAAAATAAGAAATACTACAGTAAAAGTTCTTATAATAGCTCTAGTTTTCGAAACGTTCGTCGCATTTATATATAGCTTAAAGTTTATAATATATAATAAATAAACGACTGTGACATCAAGCTAAGATAACGTGTAAAAATGATAAACAGCGCTAAAAAAAGTACGTGATAATAAGCTCAAAATAAGTAGTAACAAAAAGACAAACCGCTCGACGAAAAAGCTTGGCATAAGAGTAAAAATGAGTGTCGCAGAATGATTATGGCGAATGGTTAATAATGATGGTATTGATGATATGAAAAAAAATAATGATACGATGCGAAATGGTGACGTAGAAATGATGGATAATGATAATAATAATAGAAATATAATATTTATAATATGAGATATACATAGGCCATTTCACCGCATGCTAGTTGCTAAGGACCAACCTTGTTGCACTTGTCTAAAACACGGGTTTTAGTAACCAGAGACTGGGGTTCGGTTCGACACTCATCGAGGAGTGACAGGGCGCCCTGCAAACGCACCGTTAAAACGTAAAAAGTTTTTAACAGGACGCTAAGTGTGAGAGATAGAGATGGTCGATTGCATAATTAGTTTGATATATTTTTTTTTATTTCTACATGAATCTTTTTACTTTAAAATAAATCAGGGATTTATTAAATAAAACGGATGAGTCCCTAACACATAAGAGAAAACACATAATACGTAAGTATGTAGTCGTTTCACTTAGGAGTATGGTGGGCTTCTAACATTTTAACATTTAATCTATGTAGTGGCGACTAACAGTCAACTGGTATCGTCACGTCACTTTCCCTCTCCCTTCCCTTCCCTTACACGCGTCAGAGTCACTGATAAATTTAGAAAGTTGATTCTTCAGAAATTGAAACTTTCGAAAAATGATTTTTCTTTTACAAAATAAAATTGTTTGAAAACAATAATATGAAATATTTATAGTTCATAACTCTTTACATGATTTAAACTTGAATGAATTATTACAAGTAAATTATGTTAAAAGTAATGAGAAAAAAAATTACGTAATCATGCATTATCTTCATTTTGTTTCGTTTTTAAGAAAATTTCACTTTTTAACTAAACATGCTTTAACGAATCATGGTTAATCACTTTGTAACGTTATTTTTACTAATTACATTTTAAACAGTTACGTTTTGAAATTTCCGATTTCTGAACATTCATAAATGAGTAATGCCTTTTCAATTATCTACAAAACGCATACACATCATTCATTCTATCTTTGCATGATTATTTTTTTTTTTTTTTTTTTTTTTTTTTTTTTTTTTTTTTTTTTTTTTTTTTTTTTTTTTTTTTTTTTTTTTTTTTTTTTTTTTTTTTTTTTTTTTTATTTTAATGTTAGTAAACAATAATAATAATTATTAATAATGCTTATAATACAAAACTTTCGTTTCACAGAACAATGAAACTTCATTTTTAGTAAAATAAAATATTCCCTTCGCCTTTTCTCTGTCAATAATAAGCGCTCCGAAAAGATTTATCGTATATAAGAAAAGATCATTTGCGTCACGTTTCTGTCTAATGGGTGTAAGGTGAGAGAAGGGCGGGGTGTTCTGTTATATGCTACATATATATAGACTTTGCTTGTCTGTATACATATATATGGAGTGACATAAATCAAATAAGAAAAAAGTACAGCCTAGCATATAATAAGTATATATATAAATTATACAATACAAAAGAAAAGACTTTCTATAAATCTATAGTATAGTAAGTCATCGTTTTCTAATGTAATAAAATGCAAAAATTTTTATAAAAAAAGTACAGTAATATAGTGAATATATATTCGTGTGAGTAAAAAAGACAGTATATATGTATAAATATATGAAATATATATGTATAAAATATTCGGAGTTAAAAGGAAGAAGTTCGAAGGAACGTCAAAGGTCAAAGAGACAGATCGTAAAGATCGAGTCGATAGCAATAGAAAGAACGAGGAGAGCGAGAGAAGATAAGAGACAGAGAGAAAGTTAGAGAGATAGAGGGAAACCAGGGCGATATCCCGGAGACTTACCTGGTGGCAGGCCCATGGGGGGCGGTCGCATCATGTTACCTCCGTGAATGAGCGCGGGCGCGGCCAGGGTCATGGTCGGTCGCATGAGCGGCCCCATGAGGGCGACCGAGTTCACGGGCATGGCTGCCGACACCTGCGGCATAGCCATCACCTGGGGTGGCCGAGGGAAGCGCTGCTGCTGCTGTTGCTGAAGCGCGCTCAGGGCGGCCTGTTGGCGCTGCTGCTGGTCTTGGAAAGCAGCCACGGCAGACGCAGCCGCGGCTTGCTGTTGTTGTTGCTGTTGCTGCTGTTGTTGTTGTTGGGCCTGTTGTTGCTGGTGGTGAGCCTGCTGTTGCTGGTGATGAGCCTGCTGTTGCTGCTGTTGATGGTGAGCTACCGCCGCTGCTGCCGCCTGCTGCTGATGATGCTGATGCATCGCCACGGCGTGTTGCTGCGCCGATGCCGCGGCCGAAGCCGACTCCGACGCGCGAGATTCATCGCCCTGACGGCGCTGATATTTCGGTAGCCTCGCGCGGATTTCCTCCTGCAATGGCAACGAGAATATAATTAATTATCGAAATCTGTGTTTGGATTAAAAGATTCGACAATTACTGTTTAACATTTTGCCGTTTACAAGAGCATAGTACGTTGAAGATATATGTATAATATATATTTTTTAATACACGTCTATTTGAGAACGTGTCAATCGGTTTCTAGGCGTTATTGGAAAAATGATGGGTCTTATAAAAATCAATAACTTCAATATACTGTGCTGACAGCGCGACATTCGTTACCACAACAATAACAAGAGACTTCCAAATAGACAAAAGAAGGAGGTCAATAAAAGAGGTTGCACAGAAGCATGATGATTTAGAAAAATTCAAAACCAATGCTTAAAAATTATATTAAATTATAATAATTGGGTAATAAAAGAGATAAGTAAATTTCTGTTAATACTACAAAACAAACAATTAGATCGTTTATGCCTAACCTAAATGTGAATGTGTCCTATAGGTAATCAAGTCACAACTAGAATGACTCACAAGTTGTCTACTTTTATCTGATAAGGGTAAATGACAAGATAAGCTTACAAGAGTATCCATCAGTAGATGCAATGCATTTAAGAAAAAATTATTAAATTAATATTTTAATATCTATTATTTATATTTATTCAAAATGTTTGCTCAAGATTATTTTTGCTTAATAGGGAAAGCAAGCACTATGTGTTTATGAACATACAATTAACTTTAATATTAATACATATTCCAGAAGACATGCAACTAATGGATGTTCTAAATTTGTCTTCTGTGCTTCACACAAGAGGAAAAACATTTAATGTTATCAAGACACCATTATTAAATGTATTCTGGAATACATTTAATAAAGCATTTAGGTGCTAAACTGGTGTCTTTTCAATATATATTCTTTTTTTTATTTCTTGAAAATGTTACTTTTATTTAAATGAATTATTAATTAATTTGAAAAGTAATAATAATAAAAAAAATAAAAGAATATTTACCAGACTAAGATCTTCTGGAGGGTGAACGATTTTACTAGATGCACTAGTAGTAGCAATCATATTAACTTTTGTATCACTAGAGGTAGTGCTTGTAGAGGTCCCATTGTCGGCACTGCCATAGGCAGGGAATGTGGGTTTTATGGGTCCTATCGAACCACCTGCTATAGATGTGATAGGTTTGAAGTCAGCACCCAAGGGTGTCGATGATGCAGTCGAAGAAGCAGAGGAAACAGCTGTGGCACTAGGAAACAATGGCCTCGAAGGCATAGATGCTCCACTTGTAGGTGGCATACCAGGAGGCATTCCGTGCATTCCTGGTACCATACTGGGAACAGAAAATATGTTAAGTGATTGATTAATAAATGATAATAAGAACATTGCAATTAATAGTCTTATATAGATGTTACTTTAACTTTATTTTAAAATTATGTCATTGCATGAAAATATTAGATATTTACCCTTGTCCCATAAATGGAGGTCCCATGTGTCCCATCATATGATGCATAGATGGTGGAAATTGACCCATGGACATTCCTGGATGTCCATGCATCATGTTTGAACCACCCATTGCTCCAGGAGCTGAACCTAACAGACCTTCTGGTTTGGACTTCTTTGGTGCTGGCTCGTCTTCCCCAGAACTTGGGGAACCAGCTCGTCCTCCATTTCTTTGTCTTTCATGCTCCTTTAAGTCATTGGGTGGAATTCCTTCCATTCCATAAATTTCTATTTCTATATTACTACGATTTGGTAGCGAGTTTGGAACTTTATCTATTGTCTCTTTATGAACCTGAAATGAAAATAATTTTTTAATAAATGATGAGCATGTTATGAATTTGGGAAGTATTCATTTTTTCACTTTGTCATACCTGCATGCAATGTATACTTAAGCCTGGTCCTGTATAAAGTTTCTTATGACAAATATGACATTTGAAATGTTTTGCTTTTTGATGCTGGATTAGAATCTTCTCATCGTCAAATTCTCTGTTGCAATACCTTTGTAATATTTGATTAAGGAAATATACATGTAACATAATGGTGCATTTTGCATGATAATATATGAAATATGCACCTTGAAGGACATTCTAAACCTGTTTATTAAAAAGTCAATTTACCTTATATTAAGGATATTTGAAAAAATCTTTAAAAAAACTTTTCTTTTGGATATCAGAACCCGTTTCTAAAATGGAGCTGTTCAAAAATAGTTAAATTCTCAAGAAAACCCTTCACATACAAAGCATACCCATTACATAGGCTTATACATTTAAGCATTTTAGACATCAGTAAGTAGCTATTTCTCTCAAATGCTTCATAATTCATGGTAATGTTCCATGCCAAGTCTCCCATTCTCCACTCCTTTCTACATTGCCCAATGAAAATTGCAACACACGTACGCGCCAAATCCGCTTCTGTCCCGGTTAAAGTTTCGCCGATAACGGCAAAAAAAAAAAGAGAGATTCGACAACGTTTATACATGTCCATATACACATAATCCATTCGCCGCTTCGGGCGATACGATTTTATTTACATCTCTCGTGAATCGACAGAACCGACCCGAACCCTCGCCTCTCCTCTCCCTTGACTCAACTCTAAAAATAAAGAAGGCAGCCGCAGCACGAGTTAGAAGATGAGAACCGCTCTTCTCGGGCATCTCTCCTCTCTCGGAGACCCTAGAATAGAGAAAATCGATTTCCCGGAGGGCAGGAGAGCCGAAAGAGAGAGATAATACAACGCGCCACCGCCGTCACAGTATCCGCTCGCGCGAGCGTAGGGCGCCACTTTTTTCTACCACCACGACGAGGCGTGTGCTTGATGCTAAACGGAGCAGCGTCGCCCACACCGTCGCGTCGTCGTAAAAGGCGACGCGCGAGATTATGCACACTTACACAGAGGAAAGAAAGAGTGAGAGAGATGCGAGATGCGTATAGATAAGGCGCGTGCGATGCGAGACAGCATGCGTTGGCAAGGCGCGCGTGGCTCCCTTTTATAATGCAAGACATGTACCGTTACGTAAAATTTTCCTATGCTTATACGCGTCTGTGTGTGTACCTATGTACATTCAACGGCTACATGCGCGTTTATATATGCCCTACCGCGCGCCAAGGTGGCTCGCTCTTTCCTACTACCACTCTCATTTTTTTTTGGCAAAGGATACCAGCACCAGGGTCTCGACTGCTTCTTCTTCTTGCGTCCCATACTGAACTGCTTGCGACTATCGGCTCAGCAAAGACAAGAGGACGACCTTGTGACGACAATAATGGTCGAAGCTCCGGTGTCGCAACTCGTCTTCAGCGGTGGGACTGCTTATGTGAGCAATCCGGTCACGAGGAACAGCTTCGTCGAGGGGAGACACACTCACTCTGCGTCCGTATCTCTCGCGCGGCTCTCGGCTTCTTCCGTGGCCTGCACGAGAACTGTACACACGCACACGTCCTCTACCGCGAGAGAACTGCTGCTGCCATAGCACGATTCGCCGCAGAGCTCGACGACGACACTGCTGCGCTCACACTGTTTGTGTGTGTTGGTAAGACGGTTGGAGAGGGGAAATAATAGATATATAGATATAGGTTGATAAGGCACAAGCGCAAAGTTTTTGACGGCAAACGTTTGTGGCTACGTACCTACACTGGCACTGGCTGTGACTGTGTATGATGTGGGCCGAAGTAACATGGCCGCGCTATGGCTTCCGTTGTCGTTGTTGCCGTTGCCGCAGTATCGAATCGATTCCCACTGATTAAGTATCGAAGAGCAGCAGACGAAGT
>JAPYZO010001409.1:0-23398 GCA_030522905.1 Torymus flavipes
GGTGATTATAAACAAGGGCAATCTGACTGCCATTAATATTAAGTAATTTAATTTTTAAGACTGTAAGACCGATGGAAAAATTCTTATCAGTTTATTAAGAGTAAAATTAAAATTAGTGACAATGAAGAAAAAGCTACGGTAGCTTTAGAATTATGTGAAAAGTTTTATTGTCTGATTAGACCTGCACGCATCATGTGTATTCGTCGTGGGAGAAATCCTTATATTGCACCGAACAAACTTGTATACTGCCACCGTATATATTTGAAAAATCTGGACAGTCTAATGCGTTTTATCGATTTGAATAATATATACAAACAAATAATTTTCCAATCGTACAAACGAAAATATAAAGGAAAATTGGAGACGATGACCTAACGACAAAAATTTAGACAATTTACTTGGGATGCTGAAAAGCAACTGCTATGAAGTGAAGATCTTAACATTTCATAGATAAATGTTAATTACTGACTAACAAAGAATGTTCGTTCGTATACTGAGTAATATTAAAAAATATATATATTGTGTAATTCAATGTGTTTGCTAAGCAGTTTAAGAGGAAATAAAACTGATTCACTAAACTGTCAATACCTTTACTTTTTTTTTAAATTAGTTTATGGATAATTTTTTTATTTAACTTAATTTGGCATATAATGGTTTTTTATTAATTTCAAATATCAGTTAAAAAATTAGGAAATTGCAAGTTAAGAATCTCTTATAAATATAGACTCTTCATTTATTAATCAATTTAATCAGAATATAAATCTTTAAATATTAAATATTTTGCTTACTTACAAAATGTCAAAGCAAGTTTGCATTATTTTATGTTTATTTTTATGTTTATGAAATAAAGATACAATCTATTATTAAAAACAGGTAGAAAAGCAATAACAGATCATGTGAAATACATTATGTTTGTAGTTCTTTTTTCAAATCCAGGAAGCACTACTCACGGCTAAAAATGTTCTAGGGAAAAGTTACTATAAATTTTTGTGTGGGACGTTTTCAAATTATTGTGTTCTGTAGAAAAATTTCAACAAAAATTGTAAAAATTAACACTAAATGCTAATTTTTTACAATAAATCAATACAATTTTTTCAAAAAATCACGTACATTCTCCATTATTCCTTACACTAATAACTCCACTAGAACATTTCTCTCCGTGCGTATTTCACTTCGCAACCGAAGCAACCATTTCGGTTTCGCAGCTGCAGCAAATATCGTCACGTGAGCTTTCACGCTTCTTCCCCAGGCGCATTGTTTTGACTAACGTCGTCTTCCGGCGGCAAAGTGATCGCAGCGCGTTCGCGCGCCCAATTGGCTGGCGAACTTGAGGGCGGTGCGAGATGATATCACCGCGTTTGAAATATAAAGTCCAGGGAGTCCCATTGCCGAGTCAGTGGTTGAACACTCGGAGGTATATATATAGCGACCGGGCAAAACTGAGAAGGCGGACAGAACCTCACGAATCGGCGATGTGTACGGCTGTGGATTTTTATTAACGTTTGAGTTTTATAGTGAAGGTGAGGATGAAGGGTTTTGTGGTCAGTGCGGCTTTAATGCTTTTGGTGGGATTCGTTGCTGGTCGGATTGAGTAAGTATTATTTGCAATTATAATTCTTTTGTAATTATTAGCTTTTGATATATGGCTTTGTTAAATATGGTATCGACTCAGAATAATTTTTTTAATCATACAAACGCGATTGTAGATTTATTTATTCGAATTCAGGCTTCCAATAAAGAGTCAATCACAAAACGACTTTCAAGATGCACTTACTGTGTATTTTTCATTAAAAAAATACATATGATAGTTTGAGAAAGCTCTTGTAATTATTGAGAACTCAAATTTTAATAAAAAAAATCTACTTTTGAATTTATATCTTTTCGAAGTGGACTCTGAATTTACGCCGTCTTTTACCAATTCCACGATTTTATTTTTTTTAAATTGAAATAAACATTATATTTTTATTCAGTTGACGTTTTAAACAATTATTAATTTAATAAGCTCTTATCGGTACATGTTATCAAATACTTATCTGTCGTCTCAACATAATATACGTATTTATAATAATCTTTTTGGTAAATTGCCAGTAAATCTTACAATGATTCATGCAGTGGTACTCAAAAACAATACAAATGTCAAAATTATAATACTTTTCAAAAATTGTTAATTAAAAAAATAGCTTTACTTTCATATCGCTTATGAATCTTGCAATGATTCACAATGGTTCTTACAGACAATACAATCAAAAGTTGATAATGAAAAAACAACTCTATTTTCATACTGTTTATAAATCTTGCAATGATTTACAATGATTCTCAAAGACAATAAAAGTGATAAAATATTTTCTCAGGTTCGACCTTTACAAAGACGTACCAGAAAATGTCGGGAGTACCAAGAGAGACTTACATTTCTCGAAAAACAAGTGGACCAACGATTCAGTCGTCCTATTTAAATTTTTGAACGTAAATATTCCGACCGAATTCCTAAAATTCATTGAAAATAAAAAGTTCACATAGCTTTAAACATTCTCAGGGGGAGTATTATGGTCTGGTGGGGGTGGGATCGCCTGCAAAGACGTTCAAAGTCGTCTTCGATACGACCTGGACGCATTCCTGGCTACCCTCGTCTCACTGCGGATGGAACGAAATCGCTTGCAGTGAGTATATCAGTTCGAGGAAATGAAAAATATTTGTGTATACAACCTGGTATTAACTCATCTTACGCCGTGGATGGTTGTTCAATTTGTTCTTTTGCAGATTTACACACTAAATATGATAGCTCGGCATCGTCATCTTACATTCCACCCGCCGAGCAGCAATTCGTAAACATAACCGATAACGAATTTTCGCTAGTTGGGTTACTGGCAACCGACACTTACCATGTGAGATTACACACCTTATATATTTCGTCATTTTGCTTTTTACGGTGATAAGTATAGACTAAGTGAATATTACTTTAACGATTTTGATAACAATTACAAAATCAAAATACACAGTAGCGTGATAAAAATTTAGAAAGACTTCTCTTTAATCTGATTCTTAAAGCTTTAATCATGCAATTTTAGATTGCAAAGCATGAAAGAATAGCCTCTTAAAAAACCGTTCGATTGTTCGCAGCTGCCGCACATAATGGTTGTGAACCAGACATTCATCGAGGCAACGCATCTCTCGCTCAACCCCTTCCTGCAGTACCGTGCCGACGGTGTCGTCGGGCTCGCGCAAAAGTTGTCGACGGACATCATCAAGGCGATGCCGTTCATGTACAACATGATTCGCCAGAAGGTCATACTCGAGAACGTATTCACGTTTTACATGAACAGGTATAAAGAAAACAAAGAACATGGCTATAGAAAATCTATAATAGTTTAATCCAAGTTTAGTCAGACCTGAATGAAAAGGTGATATTTTTACGATCTAGCTATGGAGCAACGTAATTGAGAAATAAACAAAAATCAATCAATGTAACAAACCTAATCATAAGATTACTCAGGCAATAAACAATTAACACTATCTTAACTATAGGGACGAGTCGACGTCGAAGGCGGGCAAGGTGATCCTGGGCGGCCGTCAGCGTACGCACGTGAAGAATGGCACGATGACTACGTTGAACGTCCTGGAGAAGCAAAACCTGTGGCGCGTACGCGTGGACAGTATTTTCGCCCAGAAGAACAAGACGTCCTTCCCGATCTCCGACAAGGTTGATGCAGTCTTCGATTCGAGCTCGAACCAGATAATCGGGCCGCCTCAGGCAGTGCAGAAGTTGAATTACCTGCTCAATGCGAAGTTCATGCCCGGGCTTAATCTCTACACGGTATGAATTGGAAAAGTTGCCTGGGATGATGGATTTTTTATGAATGTAATTTGTATATTTGCAGGTAAACTGTCGGCAGTACGCTAAACTCCCGTCGATTCACTTCGAGTTCAGTGGGAATGAGTTTATCATCCAGTCGAAATATTACGTCCAGCGTGTAAGTTTCTTTTTTTCTGCATGTCAATGTATAGGAGGTTTATCAATAACAATATAATATTACATCGATTTTTCAGCTAACCCTGGACAGCATCGAGGCGTGCTTCAGTCCGTTCGTGCCGAGCCAGGACCCGAACGCGGACTACTGGGAACTAGGCGGCGCCTTCATGATGGAGTTCTACACCGAGTTCGACTTGGACAACAATATCATCATGATAGGCGAAACGATTTTCTAGACATTTTTAAGCTTTCTT
The DNA here is from genome assembly GCA_030522905.1 of Torymus flavipes. Lineage (NCBI taxonomy): Eukaryota > Metazoa > Arthropoda > Insecta > Hymenoptera > Torymidae > Torymus > Torymus flavipes. The sequence goes on from JAPYZO010001409.1 coordinate 4,222, forward strand.
TTTCAATTTCTTGCCTTATGTGCCATGACAATTTTTTCTCAGTTAGGATATAAGAATAAGAGTTAAGATATTTTTTTTATGCAGTTATACTTATAGTGATTGAGAGGAGAGAAATCAGGACTTGTGATTTTAAGTTTGGCGAGGAGAGGGATATAAACCTTCATGTGATAATAGAGTTTTAGAGATGTTTGCAAAGCTTGTCCATATATACGAAATCCAAGTACTTATATAATATACGAGAAAATGGATTTTTATTAGATGAAAAATGAGGAAAACGTGTTGGAAAAAATTTGAAGTTTATGTTAGTAATAATGAACAATGGTTCTGTATATTTATCAAAAAATAATAAAAAGATGTGTCACGTGAAGTAAATTTATACACGTTAGTCAAGCGAAAATGATAAAAAATCCTATCAAAATAATCGTCTGACTGTACTCATCTTTTATCTACTTCCGTCTGTTTAGTGTGATATTGGCAACGCTTTGAAACTTTTCTCTAAAAATAAAAAATGTTTATTGATAAATAGAGATATATTCTCTATTTAGGTTTATATTCTATAAATAATGAAGGCATCAGTTACCAGGGTATCAAATCAATAAAAAATACGCAATATTGTTATCGCTCTGCATTAAGGAATCTTATACACAAAATATACTATGATCTGTTACTTATACTAAGCTACGACGATGTGATTCTTTGTATACTCAATCTGATTTTTACATTTCTTAATAAACGTACTTGCAAACAAAATATTCATTTAAAAGTGTATATACGTTTGACTTTCAAACAATCGCGCGCTAAACCTCAAACCAATGATCAACGCGTATTACCTATTATGCACCGCACTATACCTACCTACAGTGCGAAAATTCACGACGCAGCACTATACCGCGTCTCCGTCCCCCCAAACATCAACATCGTATACGGCCGGGTAGCTCGCGCAGGCAGCTCGCGCTCGGCTGGCCGGAGCGAGCCAGCTCAGTTCGTCCCCGGGCGCCGCAGAGTCGAGGCCAGCTATACCCCCTCTTACGTACCTTATACAAGCGTTACTTGCAAACTCGACGGCGGCCGTTTAATTATTCGAATTGGCCAAGATATAGACCATCACCGGACGGCAAAATGCTACGACTCGCTTTATGGGCGAGCCTTTGCGTCGCCCTGGCCAGCGCTGACTTGGTCAGGTAAGTTAGACGGATTTTCTTCTCTCTTCTCGCTTATAATACGTGCTCTGTTCGTAACTAAAGACGATAAGTGGGTATCGGTTGTTTTTGTAAGACTGTGGCTTCAAAATTCGCAGCGTCATTAGGGACAGCTACCTAGCTCTAGCTGTGGATTCGACGACTTCGAGGGGTTTTGAATTTCATTGCGTTGCTTGTGTTGTTTTGTTTCGATTGTTTTCGCGAGAAGTCTTTTGTTGAGCAGAGATTAGATTTGTATCAAAAGACGGTTGATTCCGCGTGATTGAGTGAATGTATAAAAACGTTTCGTAAACTTTTTAGGAATTTAATAGTTATCTTACTAAAATATTCCTATATAAATGTTAGTTATATTTTCTTGGTAACTTTTTTGGTCTACTTTCACCAAAGTAAAATACTTTTTTATGTGGAAAATTACTTTCTTGTTGAATTTGAAATATTTTTATAAATAAATGTATAAATATTCAAAATGTTTATTCTAAGCAACTTCATCAATTTGCTTTGCTCTTTCTTCTTTTCTTTGAATACACATTGAACATTTTTTAAACAGGAAACTATTCATAATGACTATAACATGACTACAATTTCAAAACTTGCTACAGTTTGACCTTGTGATTCACTTGGTAACATCCTTTGAACACACAAACCATGTAAATACAGTAATTGTCAATAGAATAACATTGGTTACATGTTTGAATACAACAAAATATTGACATAATTGGATGGAAAAATAAAATTATTTTTTTAATAAATAATTTATGTTTATAAACTTCTTATGAAAATTAAATCACAAGACTTGATATTAGCATCACCCCTGTGAACTTTTATCTTTGTTTTGCAGTCTCCAATAACTATACATAAATGAGTCATCATTGTGATAACATTATACTGATACTGATGCAATACTATATATTATCATTTCTTTTGCTTTTTCCATTACGTAGTCATTATGTTTATTTTTGTAAACTAATCAGAGAAATTATGAATCACCTTTATTTTGTGATTCTCAGAATTTATAAGGAAAAGGCTTAAATTTTATACTTTGAACTTTCAAATTACAGAATCCCATTGCACCGAGCTCAGAGTCCTAGGAGGAAATTACAAGAAGTAGGAACTGAACTTCAACAATTAAAAGTACGTTATGGAGCCGATCCAGTTCCAGAGCCACTGTCTAACTATCTGGATGCTCAGTACTATGGAGAGATCTTCATTGGTACTCCTCCACAAAAGTTCACTGTCGTCTTTGATACTGGATCCTCAAATCTATGGGTTCCATCTAAGAAATGTCATATGACAAACATTGCTTGTTGTAAGTACTTGTATTATTCAAGTATCTTCTGAAGCTATTATTGTAAATGAATTAAAATTTATTTTTATTCGAATAGTATTGCACAACAAATATGACAGCAAAAAATCAAACTCCTACAAAGCAAATGGAACAGAATTTGCCATTCGTTATGGCTCTGGAAGCCTTTCTGGGTTTTTGTCTACTGATGTTGTTTCAGTAAGTTTTAAAAAAATTTTGTATAATTTAATTCGTTAGTGCAATCAAGGTATAAATTTTAATCTTATTTTGAAATTTTTAGATTGCTAATGCAAAGGTGCAAGATACAACATTTGCAGAAGCCATGAGTGAACCTGGATTAGCTTTTGTAGCAGCCAAGTTTGATGGTATTTTGGGTATGGCATACGACAAAATATCCGTTGATGGTGTTCCACCCGTATTTTATAACATGGTGAAACAAGGCTTGGTACCACAGCCTATTTTTAGTTTTTATTTGAATAGGTATATTACCTAATATATATCTTTTATTATAAAATCATGTATATTTAAAATAATTTTTCTTCTATTTTCAAATTTTGTATTTAGGGATCCATCTTCAAAAATTGGAGGAGAAATGCTCTTAGGTGGTTCTGACCCTGATCACTATGACGGTGAATTTACCTATGTTCCTGTTTCCCGTAAAGCCTACTGGCAAATCCAGATGGACAAGTAAGATATAAATAATATATATTATATATTTATAAATAATATATATGTATGTCAAAAGAGACATTTTAAAACCAATAATTTTATTATATATAGAATTAAAATTGGAGACAAGACCTTCTGTGAAAATGGCTGCCAAGCTATTGCTGATACTGGAACTTCTCTCATTGCCGGTCCTGTTGATGAGATTGAAGGAATCAACAAGAAAATTGGCGCTACTCCAATCTTAGCCGGCGAAGCAATGGTATTTTAAAAATAGTTACTCTTTGTTGCTTTATACTTCTAAACTTCTTTCTTCAAATATCTAATTTTTACAACTTATTGTCTTATAGGTGAGCTGTGATGCTATTCCTAACTTGCCAACAATCGATTTTGTTTTTGGCGGTAAATCATTCAGTCTTAAAGGAGAGGACTATGTGCTCAAGGTATTGTTAATTCTTAAGCTTACTAAAAATATTTTATACTTGAAGATTTAAACAAATTTAATTAAAAGCGTGTAAATTAAGAAATACTAGTTTCTATTGTTTCTTTTAAATAATATAAAGATATAAAATATTAAAAATGGTAATATTTTATAACATTTTCAACATTCAATAAATATGTAAATTATTTAATAAACATCTTCAAATTTTATTTTAATAATAAAATATAAAAATAAATTGAAAACGTATTTTTTGACATTTCAGGTATCCCAATTCGGCAAGACTATCTGCTTGAGTGGCTTCATGGGTATCGACATTCCACCGCCCAATGGTCCCCTATGGATTCTTGGAGACGTATTCATCGGCCGTTACTACACCGAATTCGACATGGGCAATGACCGCGTTGGGTTCGCTGTTGCAAAATAGAATTTCCTTTGACTTAAGATACTTGAATTTTTTTTACATTTGATTACTCAGCAATGAAATTGTGAGACTTATATGTATATTGCTACTTGTTATATTGTAGAATGAACGAATTTTATGCTATTAAAAAAACTGTGATCGAGCGAGACAAGCGAATAATGTATGCGTGAAATAAAGATTTTACTTCTCTTGTAAAAAATGGGTTTATATTAAATAATCTCATTTTAATTTAATTTCAACATAATGAGATAAAATACTAAGTTACTTTTCATTAATTAAAAATTAATATCTTACTCCTTGATATTACGTAATCCTAACTTTATTTAACATTGATCTGGTATTATATTTAATTAGGTAAAAATAAAATTAACAATGTATATCTTTATATTATCCAGTGGCAGTTTGTTTGAATTCGAAACAACATTAAAAAATAAAAAACGCATTCCTAATCATATTCGGCAAAAAATCTATTGAAGATCTGCTATTTCGAATTTCGAAAAACTTATTGCGAATTTGTAAAACTCCCTAAAGAGTAAAATAACGAATTAAAAAAAAAATTCTATTTCCGGAATCCAAAAACTTTTTTTGGCGCAGTTCTCATAAAATATCGTATATAAAACTTATTATTTTTCATTTATAAAATGACTAAATTTTTATATAAATGGTAAAATAATTGTTTTTAAAAACTTACTGTAAGACTAAAACTTTACTTTAAGATTAAAAATCCATTTATGACATGATTACTGAAGATAATCCGAATCTAATCGAAACGTAAAGTGGAATAAAAGATCCGGAGATGCGTTTAATTAAACTAAAAAACCTACTTGGAAAAAATCTTGATGGCGGGTTCTTGTCCTCCCTCCTCCTCCTTCTTCTTCTCTTGAAACTACCTCAAACCGAACAAAATCATTTTCGTCGACGACCAAGTAACGCAAAAAAACTGCTACCGGTTCCACCGGCTCAGTTGCCGTGTAAGTATGAAAGTGAATCGTTTCGTACCAGGGGGTGGAACTGCTACTTATAATGTCTATAACTTACTTTTCCAAAAGTTAAGTTCGAAAAAATAATCAATACTTTTTCTTACAGGCAATTTTAACGAGTTTCTCAAGTTATTTAACTGAATAATCGGTAAACCCTAATTTAAGTGAACACAAAAAACACTGTTGCCGGCTCGCCGCGTAGCGGGTGGGCTCTAAGCTATGAGCAACGTCTGTAATGTTCTTTACGGCCTGTCTTGTCTTCATAGGCGAATGATAAATTATGAATGATGAATTATGCCCGATGGAAAAAATTTCATTGTGCGATATCTACTGAATTTGTAGTCAGTGATTGAAGGAGAATACACCTTTTCTCTAAGCGGGCCGCTCCTTCAACCACTGACTACAAATTTAGTAGATATCAGACAGCAACATTTTTTCCATTGGGCATAATTCATCATTCATCATTCGTCTATAAAGACAGGCCGTTATCGTTGTCGAGCTAGTACCAAAAAATACTATTTGTTTAAAATGACGGTAAACTTAAAATGAAAAAATTTTCTGTAAAAATTACAGGAATAAGATATTAAATCAATATATCTATAATAATATAATAGCAATTAATTTAGGACTTGAGTAAATGAATAAAAAAAATGCTGATTGTAAAAAAAACTTATTTCTTTTGTTTAAAATGACGGTTAAACTTAAAATGAGAAAATTTTCTGATAAAATTACTGGAATAAAATATTAAGTCAATATACCTATAATATAATAGCAATTAATTTAGGACTTAAGTAAATGAATAAAAAGAAACGTAGATTTTTTTAAAAACTTATTTATTTTTATTGTTATACAATAAAATTACAAACAGTGTACTTAATTCTTTTTACACTTTTATAAATACATTTAAATAAAAAATTAAATTTATATCAAGCCATTCTTTACTTTTCTTCAATGATATTTTAAAATCGTATACATTCTAAAATAAAGTTTAATTGATGATAACTCATAATTAACTAAAATAAAACAATAACAAATTTTAATAAAGTAAATGAAAATATCAGAAAAGAAAACATCATGCACAAACTTAAATATTAAGATTTGATTGAGGAACAAAGTACATAGAAAGATACACAGTAAAGTTCCATTGTATTTGTGAATTAATTTATTTGAAGTTTCCTTTTATACAGATAAACAATGTTTATCATTAGTTTTGTTTTTGCGGTATAAAAACAGAAAAAAAATCGTGATCATCTCGCAAACATCGACTTTTCGATGCTATATAATAGATCATCGCGCCTAACTATACAACAGTTTTGTCTTAAATGGAAAAACCATGACATAGGAGTTACTTTTAATAATAAACAATCTACGCATCTGCCTGGTTTATATAATATATATATATATATACTTTGAACGCCGACAAGTTATTATCACAACGTTCTACTTCCTCTCGTTTTTCCCCCTTTTTTCGTTTTTTTTTATCATTCGTTTAATTTATTAAATTTACTACTAAAAAAGATCGTTTTGTCTTTATTCACAACGCACTCAACTCTTAGGGCACTGGCAACTTAAATGATGATTGCAAAACCCAAAATGTATCTTCACCTCTTTCATGTATACATAAGTATACTTAATCTTTCTTCTGACAGTTTTACGCCTACTGTTAATTCAAACATCCTCCAAACGAAGATTAAAATTAACGCACTAAATTTATATATTCGTTCAATTGTCACAAGCTAGCACTTGGATAAATAAAAATATTGCGCTTATATTCAGGGTTTTTGTTTTATATGTACATACAATACACATTGTTCGGCCGACGTGTGTTATTCACAATCCGCACCGCCGTTCTCTTTTAAAAGTTTCTTAATTCCATCTCACTTCCTTTTTCTTTCTTGAATGCAAGAAAATTTATAAACGACGATCACTTACCACGTTCGCACGTACGGGCGTGCGCACGCATAGAGGCATGCATCTTTATTCTGAGCATGATTCAACATCTACAATTGCTCTACCAACGCGAGAGTGTTCCACAGTGCTGCTCCAGGTTTACTCTTCGTATAATCAACTCCACAAGGTTTTCCTGTGTAACAGAAAGAGAATATTTTTGTTCTGTGTGTTTACCAACTAACTTCATGTAGGTATTTTTATTCCCTTAGAATTCAAGGAATATATTTGTTGTACATCAGAACTGCAATTTACAGTTCTTATACAGACATGTCTCATTGATTGATAGATATAATTAATGCATGTTCTTAGTAAATTATTATTACTTCTCTAACATGCGTTATTTCTTGTTCATCATTTCTTATACATTATAATTAAAATTAATTTAGTAAGAGAAAATAAACTTACGCTGGCTTTTTATTTGCTGCATTCATAGGTACTCCTTGTCCAAACTTCTTCCTACCTCTGACCTTCTTGACATAAGCTTCAATGAGTGCAGCAATTTTCTTCGGATTGATCTCACCTGACTTGTTATGACATATCTAAACAAAAACAAGATTAAAGTGTAAAAATAATTCTAGATAAAATATTAATATCAAAAATTTTGAAATAATTCTTTTCTCTTAATAAACAATTATTTCACTTGAATTTAATGGTACTGTGACTTTCAAAAATATACTTTTTTTATATTTTTACAATTACTTATAACTTATATGTTATGTAAAAGTGATTTTAGTAAAATAATAAAAACGAAAATATACCTTTGGAACAGCCTTTCTCATAATGTCCTTGTACTCTTCTTTTGTGACGTGTTTCTTAGTATAGTGCGGCTTTAATACTAGCTTGACCTCTTCAACAACTCTCTCTTGACGATTGAGTTTCTTCAAGAACTAATTGACAAAAAAAGTTATAATTAGCATAAAATTTTTTAATATTTTCATTATAAGATAATAATCACAAGAAAAATCAATTACCTTATCCTTAACTTGCATTTCTACAGCAGAACTTGGAAGATCATCCAATATTTGAAGTTGATTCTCATCCATACGAACACCAATTTTGGAATGCGTGCCTGTAAAAAACAATTTATATGTAGCACAAAATCAAAGTTTATTATAATCATTGTAAAAAATTAAATTCTGATTTAAAATTAATCAAACTTCATTTTATCTGAATAAATATTACTGCAGTTAAATAAATATTTAATTAATAAGAGTATATGATTGTGTTGCAATTAAATTATAAATAGAAATAATTATTCATAATTATGAAACTTAGCATGATTGTAATTCATGAATAAATATTTATTGCATCATATAGTAAGATTTCCAAATATAACATTTAGTTTTTTTTTTAGCGAAAAGATAAATAAAATATTTCTGTTGACTAAAGTATATTATATGCTTTTCAGAATTTATATACAAAGCCCTGATCTGTAACAAACACCTAAAAAATTCAGAAAACGCAAAAATAACATCGTATCTCATAGTTACCCTTTTTCCTCTTGTCCTTCTCGGCCTTCTTCATGCGAACCTTCATGCCACTACTGTTTTTGTGCACGATGGGCGAAGCGTCGAAGAGGGCGTCGAACGCATCCCTCTTCTCCTGGCTCTTGCGTATTTTGGTGGAGAGGGCGATGTTGGGCGAGCCGCCGAAGTTGGCAGGGCTCGGTGGATCGAACAGACCGTCGCTGAGGCTCGAGCCCGGCGAATACGGTGATGACATGTCGATGTTGTCGTCCAGATTCAGATCGTTGCCATTCTGGCCGACCTTCGACTGCGTCTTGATCGGTATGGTGCGCATGGGCATCGGTGGCTTCGGTAAAGAGTTCGCGAAAATGTTGGGTAGCGTGGGTCGTGGCTGCTGCTGTGTCTTGATTTGGGTGTTTTGGATGAGGGTGTTTGTCTGTAAGTTGAATTAAATTTTCTTTTTTATAAATACGGAATAGGTAGAGGATAAAGGATTTTGGAATATTGGAGTTGATAGTAGATATCTATTTTCAATTAGTCTTAGTTATGACTTTATATTTTTTCAGTGTATATAAACTTGAGATATGCAACTGCCATTTTAAATGTATAAACTTTGTTATCATTTTTACAGATTCATTGTTTAAAGATAAATTATGGGCAATTAATTTTATAAAGGTATTACGTATTTACTTTTATATTTTTTTTTTTTTTTTTTTTTTTTAAATAAATAAATTTCACTGTATCATTAGCAACGTATCTATTCAAGCTTTTAAAAAAATATAAAAATAATATTTATTTTGAAATTTTTTTCTGTGTTTAAAAAGTTTAGATCTAGGTGATTCATATGTGGTTTATGAATATTTTTCAGAAACTATTTTAAAATGCTGATAAAAGATTTATAATTAGTAAAATTTTCAAAAAAGCACTATTTCTTTTTATATAGAATTGAGATACAAAAGCATTGTATTTAAATGCTAATTCAATCAACGAAAATATTAATAAAGTAAGATTACAATATAAATATTAAACTATTCAAAATTTAATTTTAGAAGTGAACCTACTAAAGATTATTTCATTAAATTATATGAGTATTTAATTAGAAATCATCCAATTCCACACTGAGAAAAGAAATATTTTCATTCTATGGCTTAAGTATATGCATTTAATAGTACAAACGTATTTGTTTGTGTTTTATTCTTTCTTAACAGTAAGAATATTTTGTTCGTCTAAAATTTTAAGTTGTTTATATACTGTTTATAAAGTATCAGGAAAGAAGAAATAAGTTAAAAAATAACTGTGCTACATAATATGTAATTGCTTTTAAATAGAAAATTCTCATGTCTCTTAGCAAAACCATTTGTTTGGCCATAATACAGTCTTATATAGATAATAATTTCTTTTCTGAGTCTAGGATTCCATCTCGTTCACAACTACCATATGTGCATAATTGTAAAAGATTAGTGTACTTTCACTCATCTCATCAATCATTCGATTTATGAATTAAAAAAAAAATAAAAAAAAACCATTAATACTTTTGGTTATTTTAAATATTTATACTCACTTGTAGCAGATTCCTGGGTCCGAGCTGTGTGGTGGAGCTGAACATTGTGCTCCTCTGCACGGCTGCGGCAACGGTGGCCAGGACAGGGTTGTTGATCGCAGGGAAAGGATTGACGGGAACTTGAATGGGTATCTGCGGTGCCGTCTGCGCCTGGGTCGTCTGTGTCGTGGGTGGACTGTCGCCCTTGGCCTCCGCATTTTGGTCGCCCAACGGTGGCGTATTGGAGACGTTTGGTGATGGTCGCTTAATCGTCACCATGGAGATGATCTTCGGCTTGTCTGAGACGGGTTTATCTGAGGCATCCTGCTGGCCGTCGTCGGCTGACTGTGCCTCTTGGTTCTCGCTTGGCGAATCGTCACCCGCCTGCAACCGCTCGTCCGCGTTGTTGTCCTCTTGGCTGTTTGCCTCGGGCGTGGGCGAGCGTGACTTGGTGGGGTCGAATGGATCGTAGGCGTCGGGCGAGGTGGGTGGCGAGGTTGGCGGTTCTGGTGGCGTGTTCGGGCCGACCTTCATTCTGGACTCGAGCTCCTCCTGGGCTCTCAATTCCAGTTCTTCTTCTGCCTGCTCGTCCATTAATTCTTGCATTTCGTTTGTCATCTCCATCTCCTCCTCCATCATCTCCTCTTCTTCCTCTAGTAAGGGATTCAGCAACGAAGGGCGCAAGTTGGTCGGTTTGTTTGCGATGGAGAACTTGACCTGAGGCTCGGGTGGCGTCTTCGGGCCCTGGAGGAACTGGGCCTCGGGTGTATGCGACTCCTGCGGCAGCGGCTCTGGTGTGCCCATCTCTTCCATCTCTTCATTTGCTGGCGCTGTTTTGTCATCATCATCGCTGAGAACTATCACGTCTCTGGGCGACGGCGTCTGTTCTCTGAACGGCGACTGATCGAGGTCGATGATGGCAGACGGTTTCTTCGTTGCAGCAATCTCGGCGGCCTTGGACTTCTTCTTCTCCTTCTTCTTTGTCAATTTCGGTGGAGATTTGGAGCGTGCTTTCTCCTTGCCCTTGTCCTTCTTCGACTTCTTAGCGGGTGGCGCTTGGACAACCGGCGGTTCCAGTTGCAGAGGTTCCCTGCGGCGACGCTTGACGGGTGGCAGGAGTGGTATTGTCTCCGGTAGCTCAGGCACACCATGGGCACTCGTGGGCTGCGCCTCGTTATCCTTGTTAAAGCACACGCTTACGAGTATATTATCACCACTGGCAAAGACCTCCTTCGACGGTGGTGGACTCCTACCCTTCTTGTTCTTCCTCTTCTTCTCGGCCTCCTTCACCTTCCTCACCTCCTTACGCTTCTCCTTCTTTTTCTTCTTAATAGCCTCCTTGTTCGTCAATATAACTTTCAGATTCTTCGGTGGTACATTATTCAAGAGCGACATTGACGGTGGTGGCGACCAGTTGCGCGCAATGTTCTCGGGGCGTACGAGCGGCGGTGTCTTAGAACGTGATCTGGACCACGAAGGTGTCCAGTGTCCCGCTACCCAGCTCGCTTCCCTTACGAAGTTCCTGTCGGCGATCTTCTCGGCCACGGCGAGCTGATGGTGCTCCCAGTTACGCCGTTCAATAGAACGACTCCTGGAGCGCGACCTGGAGCGCGAGGGCTTGCGTTTCGAGTGCTTCTTTTCGCGCTTCTTCTGCGATTTGGACCTGGAGCGTTTACGAACGCGTGAGCGGGAGCGCGAGACGTGCTGCTGCTGCTGTTGTTGCTTCTTCTTCTCTCTCCTGCGGGAGCGCGAGTGCGACCTCGAGCGGGACTTGGAGCGGCGCTTGCGCGACATCGACCTACGCGACTTGCGTCTCGTCGTCGGACTAAGCGAACGCCTGCGCGAGCGGCTCCTGCTACGACTGCGAGTTCTACCGCGTCCTCTGGACAACGATCTCCTCCTCTGTTTCTCGACACGTCTGCCACGAGGAGAATGCGATCGTCGTCGGGCGACCGAGTAACTGCGCGAGCGTCTGCCGCGAGACCACGACCTGGATCTGCTCTTAGACACTTTGCGTGCCCTAGGGCTGTACGATCTGCTGCGTCTGGTATACGACAGGGACCGCTCTCTAGAGAGACTTAGGGACCGACTGCGTGTACTATCTCGCAAATCTCGCCCGTACTCGTCCTTGCGAGCTCTGGGCTTCTCGGTCACGAGCTTGCGGACGTCGTATCGCGGCAATTCCTTGCGCTTTTCTTTTTTCTTCAATGCTGCCTCTTTCTTCTTCTTGGCCTTGAGATCTTTAGACTTGGAGCGTTTCTCTCTGTACTGTCGTTCCTTCGCTGCGACGACCTTGGCCGTCTTCTTCCAGACGCTCGCAAGGTTCTCCGAGGCGATGTTCTCCTTATTCCGCTCGGCTTCCTTGCCCGCCTTCTCTTTCTTCTCCTTCTTGCGCTTGCGTTTGCTTTCCTCTTCTAACAGTAGCAATTCTTTAGCCATCTGCTGCCTTCTAGGCCTGTCATCAGGAATCTCGCCCTCCTCCACATCCTTATCCTTGCTCCTCATGTTCAGCAGCGCCAACTCGTCTTCAAAGTTCATGGCTTCGTCAGTCTCGGAGATGGCCTCGGTACCAAGACCAGCGTAGCCTGCCGGCGTTCTGCAGCCATCCAGCCCGTCGCCGATAGATCTGTTAATGGTCGGCGTGATGGGTTCCAGTCCGCTTGACAACACCGAGCGAGCGAGTGAGCGCGACCTGGCACGCGAGTTGCGTCGACTCTTGGCCTGCACTATCTCGTCTTTGCAGGGGGTGAACGCGCCTTCGACCTCCCACTCGGAGATGCGCTCCTCACTGGGACGACGTCGCGGTCCTTTAGGAGTGGTAGAGGCTGCGGCTTCGGCGCTGAGGGCCTCGGCTGCTGACTCAATCTGGAAGCCGTCGTTATCGAGGTCGCCGACGAAGCTCACGGGTTTGTCGGAGAAGTCAGCGCTGTCGAGGTCGATGATCTCGTCGGACTTGTCGTGGATGTCGGCTGTGAGCTCAACTTCATCTTCGTCGTGACTGTCCTTACCCTTCTCCGCCGCTTCTTCTATTTCTTCTTCTGAATGTTCTTCTGGCTCCACTTCTTTTTCTTTTTCAACTTCTATTTCTTTTTCCAACAATTCTTTTTCCAATATTTCTGTCTCCATCAACTCGGTGGGATGGAGCTCATCAGGCTCTGATTGCGAATGCTCGGGAGTACCTAAGTCCATAGACTTGACGCTTGCCCTGTCGTCGTCCATCATGAGCTCTGTGGGATGTGGTGCATCGTCGTCGTCTTCTTCTTCTTCTTCTTCTTCTTCTTCATGTTCTGCCACTTCCACAGACTTTACTTTATCTGCTTTTACATCTTCTTTTTCATCTATTTCTTCAATCAGCTCCTTCGGCGAGGTCACTTCCTTGACTAGATCGGCCTCGACTGTCTTTTCGATTTCCTCGAGTAGGCTAGTTTCATGTTCTGTCAGTTTAATCGGCACGGCGGCAGCGATAACGTCCTTTCCAGCAGAAGCGCTCGTCTCTAGTACGTCATCTATGGCCAGTCCGTTCTCCGACTCCTTAATGATGCCCAGCTCCCTAGGACCAACATCGTCCTCATCAGGGTGCATTTTATTCAGATCCTCCAGCTCGACGAGCTTCTTATCCAGCGTCTGCTGTAGCTCGTCGAGATCGATTTGGATCGGTGGCTTTGTCGAGGGTTTCTCTGTCGTCTTTTGCACAGGGCTATCGGGCCTTTCGGGACTGTCGAGAACAATGGGACCCTCAGGGCTGTTTTCGATGCTCTCGATATCGGAAGAGTCGGATGATGAGGAGTACATATTTGCGGGTTTGATGTCCCAGCCGGAGGTGGGCCGAGAACTCTTTTTATCTTTGTATTTCTCGCTTCGGTGTTTGCTACTCTTTGAGTCCTTCTCTTTCTCCTTATCCTTATCTTTCTCCTTATCTTTATCTTTGTCCTTTTCTTTGTCCTTCTCTTTTTCTCCTTCTCTTTCTCCTTCTTGTCGTCGTACTTTGAGCTCTTGCTCGTTTTGGACGAACTCTTTTTATCATCATGTCTCTTGGACTTGGAATCTTTATCTTTATCCTTATCATGCTTACTCTTTTCGTGTTTATCTTTATCCTTATCTCTATCATCCTTCCTCCTGTCCCTATCCTTTTCCTTATCCCTATGTTGTTTATCCTTCTCTAGTTCTTTTTCTTTTTCTCTTTCTCTTTCTTCCTTCTCGATGTTCAATGAAGTCATACGCGATATCTCGCCCTCATCCATATCGTCGTACAAATTGACCTTATTCAGTCTGCTAACATTACCAATCTTGAACGTAATCTTGCCTCTGCTGTCCAGTTGAATTTTGCCTGAGGTCTTGTTCAATGCCTGACGCTCCTTTTGCACAGAGTCTAAGTACTCCTTGGGCGCGTCGGCTTCCATTAAGTCGCTCGCTTGCACGTCACCGACTATCACATCCTCGTCCTGATCGCCGTCTTCTTTATCCTTTTTATCCTTCCCCTTCTTGTCCTTCTCCTTCTGCTTGCGCCTGCCCTTGTTCTTGGGCCCGATTACGGGCGTATCCTGATCATCATCATCCTCTTCATCATTCTCTTCTTCTTCACTGGATGACTTGGTGGACATAGATTCGTCATCATCGAATAGAGGCGGAATTGGCGGGGGCTCAAGTGGTCTTGACTTGTCATCGTCGTCATCTAGATTCAGATCGTCCATCGGGGGCATGGGAGGAGGTTCTAGAGGCGGCGGAGTACCAGCCTTGCTATTCAAATCGTCTAAATCATCCATCGGTGGCATCGGTGGTGGTTCCAGCGGTGGTGCGGATTCACTGCTCTCCAAACTATCCATGGGAGGCAGTGGAGGTGGCTCCAAAGGTGGCGGGGGTTGCATAGGTACAACGTGTGGAATAGCCATCGGGGGCGGCTTGCTGGTATCTATTACCGACAACGGAGGTGCCATCGACATGCCCATCGGGGGATGAAGTCTCGTCTGCATGACCATCATAGACGGCATCATTCCCACTTGCATAGGTGGTGGCATACTCATTTGCGTCATGGAAGTTTGCATAGATAGTGTGTTTGTCATATGCAACGGAGGCGGCGAGCCTGGTGTACTTTCAAGATCATCCATGGGAGGCATTGGAGGTGGCTCTAAAGGCGGCGGGCTACCAGCCTTGCTATTCAGGTCATCTAAGTCATCCATCGGTGGCATAGGTGGAGGTTCTAATGGCGGCGGGCTACCAGCCTTGCTATTCAGGTCATCTAAGTCATCCATCGGTGGCATAGGTGGAGGTTCCAGTGGTGGTGGACTGCCAGCCTTACTCTGCAAGTCATCATCCAGCATACCCATAGGCATGGGCGGGGGTTCCAAAGGTTTCACGCCTGAATCACTCTTAGTCTTCTCAGCCTCGTCCAACATATCTGGGGGCATTGGCGGAGGTTCTAACGGCGCAATCTGTGACGACATTTCCTGTTCTGTGTGCCTAGCTACATCCATCGTTTCCGAGGAATATATCGAGAAGTTTGGACAGTCTGAGCTGTTCGAATCATCGTCATCGTCATCGTACGCTGTTAGTCTGATTCTTGGCATAGTGATCTTCTTTTCGGGGACCTTTTCCTTCTTTTTCTTCTTCTTCTTCTTCTCATTATCTTCATCTTCATGCTTACTGCGACAGTCCTCTGTATCCGTATCCATGTTCATACCGGGAAAACCAAACATCGGCGGCGGTTCCAACTTGCCATGACTTTTACGGTGACTCTGACTACTTTCCTTTTGGTAATCGTCGTCGCCCACGACGGACATGTTGTCCCCCACAATTGACATGTTGTCTCCCATAACTGACATATTGTCTCCCATAACTGACATGTTGTCCCCCATAATTGACGCATTGTCACCCATGATAGATGCACCATCGCCCATAATCGACTCGTTCTCGTCGTTCTTTAGTCCAGGAAAATCAGAAAGACCTGGCGGAGGTCTGAGTGGTGGCGGACGACTCGCAGCACTTTCCTTGTGATGATGATGATGATGCTCGTCGTCGCTCTCACTGTCTTCAGCGGCGAAAGGATCATACTTATCCACTGTCTCACCACCAGGCTCATGTCTCGAACCGCTTCTTCCCTGTCTGTGCTTGTCTTCTCTAGGAGTATCATCTATAACTAAATCTTCTCTATCGCTATCATTGCCTCTCTCGCTTTCGTCGAAGTCGAGCAGATCCGAAGGCGGCTCTGGCGGGGGCAGTAGCCCGCTATCAGCATCCTCATCGCCGCTCTTCTTCGGTATATCCAAATCGTCGTACATGCCATCGCCATCGTTATTCTGTGGCCTCCTATCAGGCGTCCCGCTAAACTTTTGCGGCGAACCACTGTTCTGCATCATGGACATCCTTAGTGCCAAGGGCGGCGGTGGAGGAGGAATACCTGAGAAGCCTGGCCTAGCCTGGCTAGCCTGGCCTGGTCTGTTGAACTGATTGGGTGGTGGCATTTGAGAATCTCGGCTTTGTGGTTGGGCGAAGGGTGGAAAATCCCGGCGCTCGTCCTGGTTGAAGTTAGGCGGCGGTGGAAATCGGTTACGATAGTTCGGGGGATTGCGGCCACGAAAGGGCGACTGCATACCCATTGCGTTTGGTGGTGGCGCCGGTATGTTTCGATTGTCGTAGTTCGACTGGAAGTTGGGTCCACTGGGAGAGTAGTCCTGGGGCACGTTGCTCGAACCTCCATAACTGTGTCTACCGCCACCACCGCCACCACCACCGCCTCCTCCGGAGTAGGAATCATTACCTCCACCTCCACCACCCCCGTAGCTGTGACGATTATTGTCGCGGTAGTTACCTCCGCCACCGCCACCGCCGCCAGCGCCGCTACCACGGTAGTTGCCTCCCCCGCCGCGGTTACCGCCCCGCGGATTATTGTACATCGGTGCCTGCTGGACGAGGTTATTCGCATTCACATTTCTCAAATCTAGCGGTCTATCTCCGTTATTGACAGGATTATTATCCTTATCTGGCTTTATCTTAATAGGACTGTTCTTATTATTGTTATTGTTATTATTGTTGTTATTGTTATTGCACTCGGGCTTGTTATCCTTTTTCGGTTTGTCGATGAGGAAGCTGCCGTCACTCTTGAGCGTAACCTTTGACTTCTTAGAGTGCCAAATCTCCTGGCTGTCAAGGATGCTGCTAAGGATGTCAATTGAGGCGGTGCTCGACGACTCGGCGATCAAGGCACCCTTAGTCGCGAGCCGCCTCCTGGCACTGGCCATCGGTCTCATCCGGGACGATATAATGCCGATGCCACCGGAGCCAAAATCCACGTCTTCTTCGTAATCGGACCTGCGAATGGGGGATAAGAAAAACATACGAGATATTGTGTTGTTCGGCGACTTAAACGTCCTGGCTTTTCTTTTTTTATATCGTATTCCATTGTTACAGAGATAGGTATAATGTGTGGTATATTCATTCGGCCCGCGAAGAGGTTGTGAGGAATTTGCGAAATCCCGAGATTTTAGTTCTACGATAATCAAATAATGTCAAATTAATAGAGAATTTTTGTGTTTAATATTAGGTTGAATAAGCAGTGAAATGTAATTTAATTTAAAAAAGATTTTTAAATACGAATATGTGCACGAACATAAATCGCGAAAGAAAAATGACTCTTTTCTTTGTATAATCAGGAACTGGCGTAATATTCTATAAAATTTACTACATATTAAAATGGCTATGAAATGCAGCGGAATTTATAATTTCATGTAAAACTATTAAATATATAATAGTAAATTTCACAGGTCGCCATCAATTCCGTCTCTCGCGTAAACAGAAAACAGTATCTTTTCTTACGCAGTTTTACATCTGTGATTGAAAATATTCTTTCAACTCTAACTTGATAAAAATGCTTATAAAAATGGAATTTTTTACCAACAATATAATAAATTAGAAATCATTTATTTATTGCAAAGATAAATCATATTATATTTCGAAAACACGCATCACTAACCTCTTCTTGGGTAAAAATTATATTATATGATCATATAATAAATAAAATATGTATATGTATTCTAAAATAGTATATAATAAAATTAAATTGAATAATTAAATTGAATTTAATTAAACCAATAAGTTATAGTGATTTTTAAGTTACCACCATTTAGAACAATGTGTATTGTGCGCAATATTATATTTTTATAATTTTTCCTAATTATCGTTTGTCAGGAAATCTTAATTGATTTTCACGATTTTGTTTTCTGTTAATCTAACAGTAGAATTATGATATAACTTGTATACTTTGTACTTTGTTCCCCAATATAATAATTGAATCTATTCTGAGAAGTAAGTTTTCCTACCTAAACTAACTTGCAAGATTTATTTTCTTCCTGCAATTTTTTTTTAATCAGTCGCAGAGTAAATATTTTGCAGGATATTTATAATGAAAGAATATTTTTTTATATAGCATGCATATGAGCTAATCATTTATCACAAAATAAATATAATTTTTACTAAAAAATTTAGCACACAAACGAAATGAAAAGAAATACAAAGAAAGGGAACAGAGAGAAGCTGCTTCAATTGATTTGACTAAACATATAAAATTTAAGTCGAGAGCTAATTACATTAACAGTTAAGTTGATATATTTTGGGCTACATCAGTATTCTAAAAAGTTTAATGTATGGCATCAGATGTATCAAACTATAAATTACATTTGTAATTCTATCATTTAATATTATAATATTAACTTCCAAATAATTATTAATATATCTCACTATAGCTACATATGTAAACCAGAAAAACTTCAAATAAATTTTCAAAGTATTTATTTTAATATCTAACAAATATTAATAGATGTAAATATTATATTCTCAACTTACTGATTTAGATAAAAATAGCAAAATAACTTTAAATTATTATTAAATTGCAAAACCAAAACTAAATAAATTAGATAGTTCAACTTCAGTTTTAAATATTAAAAGAAAATTAGGATTAAATAATGAAAAACTTTTCTTAATTAAATCATATTGAAAGTAGCTACATTAGGACGAATTAAGGATGCTGTATACTCAAGTTCAATTTATTTGTATTTAATGTAACTATTGCGACGGGCCTACTTACTCAGGTTTCGTAACGTTTTTTTCTTTTTTTTTTTTTATAAATGAAAATTTTTCGAAAAAAATACTTGAACTCGTAGTCATTTGACATTAAAATGAATTTTTTACTCCCATTGCGAAAATATACAAAACGGTCTT
>JAPYZO010001410.1:0-18611 GCA_030522905.1 Torymus flavipes
CCCGAAAATGGGGTCCAAAAAACGAAAAAAATTTTTTTTGCTTTAATTTACCTTTTCAAACGATCAAAAGTGTTGATTCCTTCGAAAGTTATAGCAGTTTGAAGTTTAGCATCAAAATGACACAAAAACACATTTAAAGTCGGGACGGACGATTTTCAGCGATTTACGTATATTTTTATGCCATTTCGACATTTAACTTCAAACCTTTGTAACTTTTGAAGGAAACAACATTTTTAATTGTTTAACAAATCACATCAAAACTCTTTCCTTCTAGTTTTAATTTCTTTTTTGAAAAATAATGTACGACGTTCCTGGGCTAAATGGCAGAGGTTTAAAGTGAAGGGAAAAAATTGCAAAAAAGATTAGATATTGATTCGCTCAAAAAAGTTTGGCAACGGATAATGCGTGTTCACCAATTTTCTCATGTAGTGGAACCCCCAAGGAACCAAAAAAATGCTGTGTGGTGTGCCCCAAAAATCATTATTTTTGCGATGTATTAGAATCATTAAATAATCGATTTACTTATTTTAGGACTCACGGAAAGGATGTCGAGGCAGTCGCCAAATATATGGCTGCGTTCTGGAATGCAGTGGATCTGAGATTCAGAGAGATAAACCATCCCAACGTCCGTTTGAACATCGCTGGACTGATTATCCCACAGGTTAGTAAAATAATAAATCCATAAATAAGCAATCAATGTGTCTCACTTACAAAAATAGAAACAATTTTTAATACTGTAAATAAATATCTCTCAGCAAGTTATAAGGATAATTGTTTTTCAGAACTCGAAAGCCGTATCTTATATGGACAAGCATCTCATCGGGGAAAATACTGTAGAAGCTGACGAAACTTTACGCGATGTCGGAAAGTATTTTGCAAACGAGAAAAAATTCTCCGACACTGAGTACGATATTGCCGTCGCCGTTTCACAGTAAGTCGCTTGAAATGAATAAAAAAAAACATTAAATATACATAGGATTCGAAAGAAACGAGAAAATAATAAAAAATAACTTTTTAGTCGCAACTTAGGAGCTAACATGGGCGGAAAATTCAGCGACGATATAACTGGTACGTTAATTGACAATCACGTTTCGTGAACACTAAAACAGTATAACTCTAATTAATGAACATAAACGTTACTCGTCGATATCGTTTTCTAGGTGTAGCCACCTTCGAAGGCGTTTGCCTCACAAAAATTGGCCAAGCGGCCGCCCTTATTAGGGACAAAGGTGGTTTCAATGGCATAACCACCGCTGCTCACGAACTTGCCCACGCGTAAGTATCAATGTTCTCTATCTCTTTCTCTCTCGTGAACACTAACAATGAAACATCCAAATCGTTGCGCAATTAACACTTTCGTGCGTATTTGGTATTACAGATTGGGTGCTCCGCATGACGGCGAGGAGTCGGCCAGCGTGCCGGGAGGCCCGTGTTCCTGGAACGACGGCTACCTTATGAGCTACGAGCGCAAGGACTACAAGGGCATGCACTGGTCCCAGTGCAGTATCACGGCTATGCGACAGTTCTTCGAGTGAGTTCTTTCGAGTGAAATTTCGTATTTTTCTTCGTTTTTTGGGAAAATGTAGTAACTTGTAAAATTAATGTTTAGGACCGATGCGGCTCAGTGCTTGAAGAACAAGCCGGACGCCGGCACTGCTTATCCGAAAATCTTGCCCGGAAAGTTACTCAGCCGAGACGAACAATGCCAGCGATCGATGAAAATGGATTCGTATAAGGTACAGTTGGAAACATAAAAAATTTGCATCTTACGCACTGATCGTAAATGTTAACTTCTGTCAATTTTTAGGAGGAAGAGAGCAATTGTGCAGTATTATGGTGTGCGACATACACGAAAACGGCGGTTTCGTATGGAACTGAAAATCGACCTCCAGCAGAGGGAAGCTACTGTGGAGAAAAAGCTGTAAGTTTCAATTTTTCTCGACCCGTAAGCTCTGATAAATTTTGTCAATTAACGAAGTGTAATTTCATGATATTTTAACGGAATACGCAAGCTTCTGATTATCCTTGCGAAATTTACTTCGCGGAGTATGCGGATTATTTTATCTAGATTAAATATCAAAATGAACGATTGTTTTGAACAAATTTTTGTATCTTTCCAGATTTGTCTCAACGCGAAATGTGTGAAGGACCCAGAAGCAGAAAACTAAACCACTTGTATCGTACAAGACTTATGTTTACCGAGAGCAATTTTTTACGAAATGATGTAATATAGTGCAATAAAAATAAGAAAAATAAAATTTTTATTTAAAAATGTATTTTACTACTTTTTTCAAATGATTTTGGAAACCCTTTTCGAAAGCAATATTCTGTATCGTTTTAAAACCTAACAATAATTTAAGTATTCGTAAAGATAATTCAACTTAAGTAATAATAATAATTTATTCATTGTAGGTAAATTTAACAAATATTTTATTTTTTATTTACACTTACTGTGGGTGTTTACCGTTAATTTATTGTGCAGAAACCACACATTTACATAATTAAATAATACTTTTGCAATGTATTTATTTAAGGCAATTTCTGCTTAATTGTTATTCTCGAAAACCATAAATTACTATCCTTTCATAAAATTAACAGGAAACCTTTTTAATGCTCTACCCACAAAACTTTAAGCCACATTATTATTCTAATTATAAAAATTGTTTAATTTTTTCATAAAATACGAAATTTCAGTATTAATATATATAATATAATTTTATGTAAAAAAAAGACTGTCGAAAAGTGTTAAAAAAAAGATTACCTTCCAATCATCATTATTGTTAAACTGTCAGTCGAAATCCATCAACGATACTTATTTTTCCAGAAACTCTTTAACGCAGCACAGAGGAGAGTCAATCTGTAAATAAGACGACCGCATAAGTACAGATAAGGGCTCATCATCATAATCATCTAATAGCAGGAAAGAATAAAGAGACAGACGCTGAGAAAGCCTCGTATGTGAACGGTCAGTCACACATGGGACGCTCAACGTTGAACATATAGTCATAGTGTCCCTGTTACGATGACACGAATACACATTGCCACTGTTTGCTTCCTCCTCGCCTGCTTGACGTTCGCTCATTCTACGAGTGGTAATTGCATTTTATATAATTCGAAAATCAATATTTGGTGATTAGTCCGGGATGAAAGGAAGTTAAAAAAAAAGGTGTATTGTTATAACGACTATATTATTAAACTCTATATTAAGATCTTATTTTTAACGTTCAATTCTTTTATATATGCCAAACAGTGATTAGATACCTTTATTATTTTAACTGCATTATTTCTCCTCAGTTCCTAATGCAGCAGTTTTCTGCCGAACTATAAGTACAATTTACAAAAACAAGGACCGAGATATTGACACAGCTCATATCAGCATCGCTGAAGTCGATCTGGACTTGTGCACGCATCTGCTTATTGGCAGAGCATCTTATATAGAACCACTGAAATGGACTGTAAAACCTCCAGTGTCTTCAACAAAACCGGGTATATTTCTAATTTTGAATGAATTATTTGGTTATATTTTTTATAAAAACTGATGAATATTTTTCATAATATTAGTTTACTATAATAAAATTCTCTTTCAGAAAAAATAGTGTCTTTGTCAGACATAGCAGCGTTAAAATATAAAAAAAAGGATTTGAAAATCATAATGTCTGTAGATTATTCAATAAGCGATTTTGTTAAATTGATTGAATACGACAGGAATACATTTATCCAAGACGCTAAAAACTTTTTAAAGTAAGTTTAATAATATTTGATCAATTGCTGACTCTATATTATTATTATGAAAGTCTTAATATTTAATAGCATTATTCATATATTTTGATTTAATAGAAAATACAACATTGATGGATTAAACTTCGATACATATTACGCAGATGAAAGTCGCATAGGCGCAGATGGTCGTCAGAAGTTTATTACGCTCATAAAAGTAAGTTTTACACGTTGTTTTTAAAATTACAAATATAATAAGGTAGCTCGGGGTAATTCGACCATATAGATATATAATTCGGCCACAGGCGCATAAGTAAGTAAGTAGTAACTATATATCAAACTATCCGCGTGTATTTTACAACAATTATTTTCAGGAGCTGCAAGCGGCACTTAAATTAAATGGATTATTGCTAACAACTACCCTGGCAACTCCTCCTTGGGCTGCCTCAATCTATATATCGGATTTGATAGATCTTTTCGATTACTGGTTCATCCTACCCATCGAATACTATGGTGTTAAATCTAACAAAATTATGCCTCATGCGCCGATGGAGACTACCGAAACGATCGGTGTTGTGAGTAGTAACAATATGGTTAAAATTAAAATGTTAAAAATGTTTAAAACAGCCTAAATGATTATAAAAATTAATTACTCCTATAGCAAAAAAGCACATCTGCGGTTTAAATAATTTTTACTGAAGGAAATCTATAAAAAAAATATTGGACCTTACCAGGAATCTTACAGGGGGACAAATTTTGTAGTAAAAATTAATATTTTGTACATTAAACGCGAGATAGACTCATATCCTCACGAAAATTACTACGATTTATATAAATATTACAAAAATAATTGCAATTTTTATTTTTAATTTTATAGTAATTTTCATTAGAATATTAATCTACCTATTCCACGTTTACAATCAAATATAGTAATTTTTAATACGAAATTCTTATTCGCGTATCTTTGTATATGAAACTATACCCAGATCACACACTGTAAATAAGTCGCAATGTAAACATTAAATGAAAAATATAATGCAAAACACTATTTAAAATAAAAAAAGAAAATAAATGAACTGCCATTTGGTTGTCACAGAAAAAATCAGCGCAAGATGCAGCGAGTCGTTTTGGATCAGCCACAAATAAACTCATTCTAGGAGTACCGTTTTATGGAAAAAGATATGAACTGGTAACTGCACTTAAGAGCGATACTGAAAATCCAATTGGAAAACCATTCCGTATGATCTATAACGGCAATAGCACAAATAACAGAATAACATACAATAAGGTACATTACACACAAAAGACTCCAAGTATTATAGTTAATGTTTTCATTAATTGAAATCTTTTTAAAAAATAGATATGTCCATTGACAAAAACTACAAATTGGCGGTACGGGTGGGATTCGTTGTCTCAAACCCCTTTTCTGGTGAGGAACTTTACAGTGATTACTTACGAAAATGAACAATCCATTGCTGCAAAGGTAATTTATATATTATTTTTCAATCTTCTTTAGTGATTATTTTTAATTTACTTTGCAAATATAAAATTTAAAGAAAAATCGATAAATAAGTAGCATAATTGCAAGAAAAAAGAAACTGTTAATCAGATTAAGAAGTTCAATTGACTTGCAGGTAAAAATGGCACGTGAAGAAAAATTCGCCGGCATCATGATTTTTACATTAGAAATGGACGATTTTGACGGAGATTGCGCGAAGGGAGAAACATTCCCTTTGTTAAGAGCTGTTCACGATAACCTAAAATAAATAAATATTTATAGTTTCAAATAAATTGATAAGTTTATTCTTAATATTGTTGTATTTGTAAATTATGAAACTGTTAAGATTGTTTTCTGACACTGTTTAAATATAACGTAAGTCAAGTTCGATCGGAAAACGTAAAGTTGACAAAATGTAAATTAGCAATTGAGATAACATTAAAATGGGCCTATTTAAATTCGAAGCACTTTAACTTCACGTTTGAAATACACGAGAATTCAAAATTAGCCGGGCACAGTGGGAACTAGCATTGTCGACAGGTATGAAAATCCCTGCGATCATAACTTATTATTACCGACCTTTTCCTAAATACCTATACCAATCGGTAGGGCTATCTACAGTGATCAGCGGTTCGGGCAGGGGGCCATAAACGCAAATTACAGGTAATTCCCAAATAAACGACTTTGTGGTTCTGTGTTTACTTTAAGATCAGGGAACCATGCCCCAAAGTAGTTATTTCTAAGTCTGGCACACGTACCGTAAGGTATTAGAACGACGCGTCGTAAACGAACTGCTCGGCGAGTGGACCGACTGACCTAAGCAGGTATAAATAAGGAAGAAAAAGAGAAACGCTGGAGCTCTTCACGTTGGTGTTCTCCTAGTTGAAAGAGTATCGATAGCATTTTTTCCAAAGCCAGCTGGATTTCAACACCAGTCAATGATACTTTAATTACCGAAGCGAAATGTTGAATTTTCGCCTATTTTTTTTCTTAAAAATGCGTTATATTTTACCAGAATCACGGTACACCTTCTACGATATACTTATTTAGTCGAAATAACGTTATACAAAACGAATATTCTTAAATTGAGAAGATATCCGGATCGCATTACATTATACTTATAAGAGGATTAAAAGTATCGTTGACAAGAACGACATGACCCACGGTAGAACATGCTCACGGTAGAAAAAAAACTTGACTTTGCTGGTTTTTACTTGTCGTTGTATTAGGAACTCATGCCACCGAGAAGGTATCTCAAAAAGGAAGAGGTATTCGGAAAGGCACGGAGCGGACGAAATTCGGGGCCCGTGCGAATAATAAAAGCAGAGCAGGTCATGGGTCGAAGCAGGTAACGAGGGAAATCGACCGAGGCACTGTAAAACTTTCCGCTATTCATTTTCTACCTTACTGTATCAACAAAAAAAAAAAAACAATTTTCCTAGAAATTTGTAAAGTTTCTTGAATGCTAACAAACGTATAAAATCTTTATATATGATCTATATCTTAAACGAAATAAGTAAAAATTGCTTAAAATTTTTTCGTAGGCTTGTTCATCTTCAGCATTTGCTTAATACACGTTATACGCTAAATGCATGTATGAAATTGAAATCATGAGAAATATTTAAAATAGGCGATTAATAAATTGTTAGCGTATACGTTTGTCGCATGTCGCTCGTGGCAGGTATATTACTTATATACCTAAATGGAATAAGCTTCACAGTTTATCCATATAGGTATAAGTGTACCGATTTATCCCCGAAGAATCATCAAGTTTGATATTGACGATTGTGAAAAAAAATTGACTTTGGGGTTATTCGCGATACTTTAAAATCAGGATATTACGTGGTAAGCGTAGGTCTACTACTACTATTTGCGTCGCTAGATAATTAAACAGGTATACCGAACGGTTAAGGTAAGGATTGAAAGGGGAGGTTGAGACACTGAGCAGCTGCATATTCGACGTACCTATATATAAGTATTAGGGGCAACTGTGTAATAATATCTCTTAGATTACCAAGATTCTTTTTATTTTATACTTAGTGCCATACAAATCTCTTTGAAAAATAAAAGTAATCTAAATCTTGTTTATATATGATTTCTATAAAATATTCATATGTAATTTATATAAAAAATAGTTTTACAATAAAATATGTAATATTAATAATCAACGCTTTTTACTTTAGATTTGTAAAAGTTCTTTTTAGAAAAAGTGCATTTTTCATGATAATGTCGATTTAAATATTTAAGTAACCGCACGCAGTAAATAAATAATTTAAATTAATGCGCTCATACCACGTGACTTTGAGTTCATATTGATTGGTGGACAGTGTGGACGTCAGACGGATATATATCTATACAAGTAAACATAACCTATGAAAAAGTCAAAATTACAAACATCTATCGAAACACTCCCATTGAAAATAATATAATGGCACTATGTTTATAAAAAAGGTGAAATAAAAAAGAAGATAAAAATGTACAAATAACATGGTGGAAATTGATTAAAACATATATTTAGAGTTAAACAAATATTCTATTAAAAATAACGCGATAACAAAACACCTTAATGTACATTTAAAGACTTCTTCCAAAATACTTTGTTGAATGTTATTTGTTATTTTGTGAAAGATTTTTTTTACTATGTTTCTGTGAGCTTTTAATCATAAACGTTAATACAACTATAATGTCTTGACAAATACTGAATACTCATTGCTTTGATAAGTATATAATAAAAAATGAAGGACTTATACGATTATATTAGTCATGATAAATATAATTGGCTGTGATATTTCTATGTTGTACATACATATACAAAATGGCAAAAATTTTGTGGTCTGTGATAAAAAAGCCAGAAATTCACTGGTAAACTAATTTATTATCTATATTAATATTATTAATTAATAATGCTAAGTTATGCAGAAAATTTAATTTTTGCCTCTTTTTATTAGGTTGAATTTCAGTCTGACGTTGCTCCGTTTACGAATCACATTCAAATCTTTATTTTACAATCATTACTTAAATTGGAGTTATGTGTGCGATACTCTTTTGGAACCAATTTTATGGTTTGTAGAGAACTTTACTGCCTGTCTTGGACCAGTAAGAATTTTTTTCTTATTTATTGTTTCCTAAAAATATCTATTACTGTAACTCAAATATTTTGTTAGGAACAACAATACTGAATCGAAAATGTTATAATCAATTCAAAATTATTCAACTAATTATTTAATAAAAATACATTTATTTTAGGTATTTGTAGTAATGGTCAGTTTGTTAACAGCCTTAATTGTTTACATCGCATATTATGTGGGCTTTCCTTGGTGGTGGGAAAGAAATCCACACTTCACAATCGTTTTATTAATTGTTGGAAACTGGCTGTTAGTTAACGTTTGCTTCCACTACTATATGGGAGTTAATGTACCAGCAGGTTACCCCCCAAAAGGTGGTCTCATACCAGAGGCTGTCAGTATTTGTAAAAAATGTATTAAACCCAAGCCACCAAGAACACATCATTGCTCCATATGCAATAAATGTATAATAAAAATGGACCATCACTGCCGTATCCTTTTTCTTTTTATTTAATCAAGTTAATATTTATATACTGTCCTTTACCTTATTCTTATATCATAGCTTTACTGTTTTTATAATTCCTTAAAAATAAATACAGCTTGGCTCAACAATTGTGTTGGTCACTACAATCATAGATATTTCTTCCAATATATGGCATTTACTGTTGCTGGAGTTATCTTCATTATAACTTTTGGAATACAATTAGCATATGAAGACTATTTTCTTGCTCCAGAACTAGAACTTGATGGTCATCCAGTTCGTATAAATAATTCAGAAATAATACCAGTGGTAATTATAATTTACAAATTAATATTCTGTTACTGCAAATCATTCCTTTGAATTTAAATATTTATTATAGGAAGAGTCATTGGACCATCTGACTCCAGCAGAAAGAGAAGAGATAGCTCGGCAAGCAGCTGAGCAAAAGGAACTAGAGTATAAACGAAAATTAATAGTCCTGGCAGCACTAATTTGTGTTGCAACTCTTGCTGCTCTTGGTGCATTAACATGGTGGCATGCTGGGTTAATATCTAGGGGAGAAACAAGTATTGAAGGTCGCATCAATAGCACCCTGGAAGAGAAGTTCAAAGCTCAAGGGAAAAGATATAGGAATCCATATGACTTTGGAAGAAAAGAGAATTGGAAGATATTCCTAGGTTTACAAGACAGGTAAAACCCATATAAACATTCAAAATCATTGAATATGGAATTTTCCTTAACTATTTTAATCTTATAAAATTGTAAAAATATTCTTCTTTCTTTAAGTATCTAACAGCTTTAAATAGTAAAAATAAATTTTTTAATTTTAGGAGTTGGTGGAGCATATTATTTCCTTCAACTCATGAACCTTATGGCAATGGTCTTATTTGGGAGACTGCTGACAATGAAAAAATACTTTAATTAAGTGTGTGTGTAAAATAAGTATTTACTTCTAAGTATACATAAAATACCATATTTTTACAATTTCTCCATTATGGTGTGCTACAGAAAATTCTGATATTTTTGAATGATCCTAGTATTATACAAAATGTATATACATAACGCTGAAATTTCAGCTTACATGAAAATAATAACATCTTTTTTACACTTCTCTATTCTCTAATATTGAAAAATTCTCCATTCCTGACAATGTAACTAATTAACGCAATTTTTTTTAGTGTACTTAAAATATTATAGTGAAAAATTCTTGTACAAAATTATTTTTGTATTATTTTTGTAAATATGCAATAAATTATACTAAAAACTGATTGTCTACAAATAAATTTTGTTTTACTTTTACCTTTTATGACTACGTACGGTAATTAAGAATATTATAATACTTAAGCTAATAAAATTAATATTAAAAAACTCAAAATATAAGGATACCATTACTAACAGTACTCGATAATTTCAAATAACATAATTGCATAATTTCATGCAAAATTACTTCAATTATTTAATTCAATAAACAAATATTAAAACATCGAAACTAACTTGTATGTAATATAACCTCCACCGATGAAAGTTTGAATTTCGCGGGCAGGCAACAAAAGTCAAATCCCCTGCGCGCAGACGCAGGTCAGCAGGTGCGCGCGCAGACACTAGCTCTCTGGTGGTGTGTGGGGGTGGGCGGCTCATCATCGTCGACCTACGGCGGCGCGCGCAGGTCTGCGGTGCATCTCCTCCGCCACCGTCGCAGCTTCTCGGAAAAAGAGCGACTTTTGGCGGTACACAAGAGAACATTGCTGGTGTCGCGCTCCCGCCGCCGTTGCTGCTGCTGCTGCTGCTGCTGTTGTTGTGTAGTGTTGTTTTCTAATTATATGGTGCAATAAAAGGGACGATGCAGATGACGCGGGAGGGTGAGGCGACGTTCTTCACCCAGAGCCAGGAGGAGCTGCTCATGCAGGGCCTCGATCACGATGAGATCAAACATTTACAGGAGCAAATGTAAGTAGAGAGGGAGGTGAGATCGTGAAACACGCTCAGACTTGCGTCATCCCCCATACTCTCGCGCGCTGGCTCGCGGTTTGCAAAGGACTCGTATGTCTATAAGACTTACGTGTGTGTACCTTACAGTGTAAAAAAATAGTTCGCACGATGCCGATTTCGAAAAAACTTTATAAAATGGACATTCTGCAGGCGTTACGGTAATACGAGTTCCCCGACAGCGGCTTGTTTGTGTGTTTGGGATAAGTCGAGCATCTTTTTTTCTCTTTGTGTTGATGGATGTGTGTGTGTTAGGTATCCGGCGCGCGACGCTCTCACGCTATCCTTGTCTTAACGGTCCTTTTGACGTACGCGGTATACAGGGATGTTTTCTTCGCGATCTCGTCGCGTTATGGTTGTCCTTGAACCTTTGTGCTATTGCTAATATTTGCGTGGGAGGGAAACATGAAAACCATGCATTTCTGTGGGGTACAGCTTCAAAGAAGAATGCAAATTTGGAGGTTAGTTTGCGGCGTAGCGATCGCGATCTCCCGGATTTACTTGCAAAAACGACGCAGTTAAGCGCAGGTTTCTGCTTTACCTTTCGTTCAACGCTACTCCTCGGACCCTACAAATCACCGTTCCTATCGCCTTACGCCAAATATATTTATAGATCGGGTCTGGAGAACATTCCGGAGATGGACGAGGATAGCGCGCGTACACCCACCACACACCTGGCGCGGAACGCGAATTTTTCTTCGCAACCTCGCGGCCGTTATCTACTTGTCGCGCGCGCAGAGGCACTTGTTGGTAACGCAGGGCAGCATGTAGTCTCGCGAAAATGGAGACTTCGTGACCGTGCTCTAGGCCAAGATTTATGACGTTGTGACTTGCGAGCCTGTTTATCCTAATTACCTGGCTGGTTTATGAGGGTTTAGGGGTATCTGTTGGGTACTTAAGTAGGATTTGTGGGTGGATTTGCTGAAACTAGGAGTATAAGAGAACTGTAAACATGACAGGTTTTTGGTGTATTGGTATTGATTAGAGGGTTTCTGACTTGACAAAACCTTGTGCAGATTTACTGTTATTTTTGCTATTTTCAAAGGCAGTAATAATTAGTCATTTCCTATTTTTGTTAGAGTTTTACAAGTTGCGTTCTTTAGCCATTCTACTTGTAACTTATTATAATTTACTTAAATAACCTTAATAATATTTATTAAAAAAAGATGCTCAGAAAAATTAAATATTTATAACATTAGATTTAAATCATAAAAATATTAAGAACTTGTGCTGATTAAAATAACAATCACGTGAGAAAAATATAACAAAATATAATGAGCTATTTTTTTCTAAAGAAATCAAAAAGTAGCAAGAAAGTTTGAAATTGACCCTGACTTTGAATAATTATCTAACAGCCTCCATAAAAATAAATAATACAACAGTTATTATACTTATTTATATTATATTCAAACAAGATATTAATACTGCATCAAAAGTTATCATTAATTTAAAATAAATATAAATGAAAGTGCATAATCTTTTCTTGATTCTCTTCATAACAAAAATATTTAAAGAAATACATTAAAGCCTCTTTTAAATTATAATAATCTACAATACCTCACATTATACATATGCTATATTAAAATATTTGAAATTCTTTTCTTTTTAGTGACATAGAGACTTTTCCAATACTAAACTGTGAAAATTTATCACAAGAAATAAATGGCCAAGCATATGTCAATTACAATGGCTACAATATTAATGGTCAAGAAATTGATGAGAAGATGTCATTGCAGCCAACCATTGCAATGATACATCCATCTATAAACCCGACTCCTATATTAGGAAAAGAAGAGTTTCCTGGTGACTACAGCTTTCAGTTGATTTTGAATCATGAAAATTGTGGAAAACAGTGGGTCGTAAGTAAATTTTTTATTTTTATTTGCATTATTTACTTATTGTTTTATAAATATATACAAATATATACCCTTTTTTAAATTTTATTGTTTATTTATTACTCATTTAATCCAAAATAGAAGCTAAAATAAATTACAGTATTGCGCAATGGTATTTTTTTAATTTAATTTATTTGTATTTTAAATTTTTTAACTGTACAGCTTTTCTTTATTTTTTTATTCTGATTTAACTATTGATTTTAAATGTTTTTAAAATATATTCATTTGTACTTGTTTTATGAAGTCTATTTCAAACAATAAATTTTTCTATAAAAAAAAAAAAAATTCTAAGTCTGTTTTTGTATTTTCTTTATTAATAGTATTCAGAGAAGCTGCAAAAAGTTTTCATTCACATGGAACAAGTCCTTCCGCTGCACTTTCAATGGACTCCACCAATAGATGGTTTATGGATAAGGGCAACACTTGTCTATAAACTGGACCAACACCGATCCCAGCCAGTTGTCAGGTGCCATAACCATATGGCACCTGATAACAACAGTAATCGAAACATTGATCCCAGGCAAGTTAAGCATGTGATTCGTTGTTTACATAACACAAGTAACTATGAAGAACTACCAAATGGGCATATGTCTGTTTTGATACCGTTAGGTACTCCAGAAGCTGGGGTGCAAAATGTGCCCATGGATTTTATATTCTATTGTAAAAACAGTTGTACAACTGGGATGAATAGAAGGCCAACGGAGCTGATATTAACGCTAGAAAATGACCAGAACCAGATTCTGGGTAGACGAAAATTAGAAATTAGAGTGTGTAGTTGTCCTAAGAGGGATAAAGAAAAGGAAGAAAATGAATTAAATGCATCTATGGGATTAGGAGTTGGGAAAAAAAGAAAATCCGCTTCTCCACCTGAAGTTGTATTGCCTCCTCCAGGCAAAAAAGTTGCTGGTATACACAGTGACAATAAAGCGTATAACTTGAATTTAAGCATTGTTGGAAGAGAAAATTTTAATGCTGTAATTAAATTTGCACATGACGTCATGGCCGGGGCGGCAATGAGGAGTGGCAATGTAGAACTATATAAGCCATATATGGATGAAGTTTTAAGAAAGTATCAGTGATATATTTGCATGTATTTGTTTGTAAAGGGATGTAAAATACGACAATTTTATTTTACTTTGCTGACTTTTATATATTTGTACACGTTTGATATGACTATTTTTAATCGTTAAATATCTGAAATTATTGAGTTTTAGGATTTTATATCATCCTACTATAATCATAAAGATAAAAATAAAGCATTTTTTCACAAATTAGGATTCTACCAGTTTTTCTTTTTCGGAAAATGATAAAAATAACAAGTATATCTTAATAGCAAATCAATCTAAATAATAAAAAAATTTTATTTTTATTTGGAAGATCTGTTTTCAATATTTTTATTTTTGAACATTTTTGAACACAAAAATAGATTGCATAATTATTTGATGTACTTAAAGAAATCCTGCTGTTAACACAAAATATCTTACATTACTAGATAATGTTTTAATAAATTTATATTGACAAATTTTCATGGATCAAAAAAGTATTCAATAGTATTTTACATCCCTACTTCATCTATGCATGAATTCTTTGTTTTATTATATTTTTTTATTATAATACTTAAAATATTACTCTTAAGCTCATTCCAATTTTTTATACGCAATACTTAAATACTTGAATCCTTTAGTTCATTTAAGTATCGCGATAATTAAGTATTAAGATTTTTATACTTAGGGTAAGCATGATCTCCAGTGCCAGAAAATATTCAATGTGCCTTTTATCGAAAATAAAAAGAAAAAAGAATGTTATAATTAAATGATTATAATAAATACACTTTATTATTAACTTTTGGAAACAAAACGATAATTTACAATTCATTTACTACACTTTGATGCAGCCTTCGTCCGCGTCTAGCTCTATCAGTGAAATTACGACTGAAGACGCAGCGAAATCATCCGGTAATACAGCCACGTGATGAGGCTGAAGTTTAAAAGGTTCGCGGAGACTGGACACTTCCTTTCGTCGGTGCACCTCGGTTCCGTCGCTTGCCACTCCGTGTAAAATCCACTCCCAGCTTATGCCACAGTTGCTCTCGGAGTTCGATATCCAAATTCTATTGTTGTCGCTCTGAAAAAAAAAAAAAAAAAAGTCTTCAATATCTAATGTAACTTTTATGAAATGGCGTTGTTTCGGAAAAAAATGTTAATCAATTAAAAATTTAAGGAGACAGGGTTTACACTTTTTTTTTAATAATGTTATGTGAAAAATTGGAACGAAAATTCTGTACCTGTGAAAAATTGTTGATTATAACGACTTGGTAAATTCTGCCATTATGTACGAGTGACAGTTTATTTAATAAAAATATTTGTTTTATGACAACTTCCCATTGTTACTCAACGATTCGTCAAAAATTTCTTATTGTATTCAAACGCCATTATTTTCTTTTTGTTTATCTTTAAAGAAAAAGACTACAATATTTTTCAATCTCAGGGTTAAAAAAAGCTCACCTGCAGCACAAACACCTCGTCCTTCTGGTGCAGAATGTACAGCCCCTCGTCCTGGAAGGGAAGCGGGATCGGTAAGCTGACATTCTTGTTGTAGAAGTGTACCAGCGGTCCAGTGTGCTGTTCGCGCAGATGGTTCATTAGCGTGCTACTGCTGAGCGAGTCCTTGCAGCCACTGCGTTCGCGCAGCGGACAGCACAGTTTGGCACCACAGCTACTGCCCATCGATTCGGTCGAACCGCCCCATATAGGAGTCTGAAAGATAATCCGAGAACGTTTAAAACGCCACATTTCGGGCTAAATTTGAGTGCTTTTTTCGCTTTTAATACATCTGTTGATTTAAGAATAAGTTAATTCAGAGCTTTAACTTTAAATTACCAAGAAAAATTGAAAGGCATCGTAAATAGATTTTTTATAAAAATCGATTGACAAAATTTGACTCTCATTCACGAAAATAATATTGAAATTTCGATACCTTGTATAATTTTATCTTAAAATTAGAGTCTGTGATTTCATTTATTCGTATTGTAGATATAATGTCAAACTCGCGAATCGGAACCAATATTTTTCTTCGAACCATTTCCATCAACACCCTTAAAGCACAACTACACAAATAAAACTGCATATTTCACAGGGATTACTTAGACCCCCGCCCTCACTTACCTGAGGCACACTGAGCATAGATCCAGACCCGTTCGACCTCTCACCATCCCTAAGCTCCCCGAACGAGCCATTGCACGAGCTCGTCGCCTCGTCGCCGTTGTTACCCTTGTTCAGCTCGCCCGTGCTGGCGGATTTGCGCCGATCGTAGAGCCGCAGCAGCCAGCGTCGGCCGTACAGTAAGTTACCGTCCATGGCGCAGCCACCGGTGCCGTTCGACGTCGTCGTCGGTAGGCTCTCCGTCGACACGGTGCGCTCGTCTCGGCCAGGTGACAGGATTTTCGACAGAAGGTGCTTGGCTTTCAACGTGGAGACGTGGTGCAGGGATTTGTGGTTTGCCTTCTTTTTCGAGGATGATGGCGACGGGCCGAAGATGCTGTCGTGCAGCGAGCGCGTCTGAAGAAATTATGGATAAGTCTATAGGGTTAGTGGTCATCTTAAACGCTTCGATATAATGAATTTCAAAATAAAAATTATATTTACCTTGTCGAAATTAATAGCTTCTCTACTGTTTCGTATATAAAATATATAAAATGCAAAAAAAAACAATAAATAAATAATCTCGATTTACCATTAGTAAAATTTTAGAAGTTCTTTCTGGATTCAAATTGTTCTTTTAGGTGAGAGATAAGATCACGATTTTAATTTTTGAAAAATCGTTTTTACTTATCTCTATGTATAGGAGTTCAGACATTAATTTTTAATTCATTCGCCTCTTCAGAAAAGAGTTTTCTATATATCCAGAGCATATTTCATTATGAACTTTAATCCTTTTAACGTATCTTTAATAATCAAACTATATATGTCTTTTAGAATGGATAATACTAATAGTTTACTGCTTATCGGAGCAGCAGAAAAAGAAAAAAAATTTTCGCCGCGTATATTAGTGAATATTCTGCACTAAAGAAGTAAATATTCTATTTTTTCTGTTTGCATTAATGTGCGCGTCACTTATTCCTTTCCAGATAGCATCATCTATACCTTAGACTTACAAATTCACTTCTCCTTCTAAATTCCGCCAAACTTTTTACATAACAATACCATCGCTACCGCATAAAAAGAATTAACAGAATGACTCACCGGACTATTCCCCTCCTCGGGGATCCTCACCCCGGGATCCACGAGTGCCTCCGTCAGCGCTCTATGCGATTTGTCAGCGAGCAGACATCGACCCTGTCCCAAGCGCACTCGACACACGGGACACCGAGATGTCTTCAGACGACAGCCGAAACAGAGCAGATGGCCGTGGACGCACTGAGATACCGGCGGCGCGGCGCTCTCCAGGCAGACCGGGCACTCGAGCGCCTTCACTACGCCCGACACGGCGCGCACCAGCTTCTGCGCGACCTCCGGTAACGGACCCTCCAGTAGTGTGCCCTGCCGATACAAAGGGTTGACGTGTGGAGTTAGTCAAGTCTTAGGAATATAAAAAAACGTATACGTTGTTTTTTATTTGCGGTCAATATGATTTTCTAGAGAAATTAGTAGTCGAAAGTCAGCATAAAAATAATTTTCGCGAAATATTTAATAACAAATATGAGGGCAATTTAGAGCAATTTTTAATTATTTATTCTTTTTTTCAGTGATTCACTGCTTAGCCCAGCAAGTGCAATATTTTCTTTTCTAAACAACGACAAAAAGAACAGAGTGAGTAATTTTTTTTTTCACTTGTATACAACAATATATGGATAGAAAAAAATGTTACGTGCAAAATTTTAACGTTTTTATTTTCATCCGATTTAGATTTAACATTCGAGATGAAAAATTATACCCATAAGACAAAAATAATTTATGTTTCGCGGCAACCCAAATTTGCATAATTAAAGATTAATTCTCCATTAAAAATATATACTGCTAATCCCAATAAAAACTGTTTACTAAATCCATTTAATGATAAATTTATACTCACATTGTGATCTCTATGATCGGCTTTGGATTCGCTGGACTCTCTGCTATCTTTCTCACCCAAGTACGCCAGATCGACGTTGCTCTCTTGAGGCTGGGATTTTGGCGGTCGACGCCAAATGCTGACATTGACACGATCGTTTTTCCCTATTAAATAGGCTATGTCTTTCATTTCCAATCCTAGTACATCTCGGCCGTCGATCTCTAACAGACAATCGCCCGATCTGTTGACAAGAAGCGTCATTTTGGTTCGGTGTTTTAAGGTAGTGACGTAATTGAAGCATATATAGTTATTACACCGTACATAAGTCGTTGTAATTATCATAAGACAACATCGCGATCACTCCGAGACTGGACAAAGCGAATTATTCTGAACTTTCAAATCTTTAATACGAAGAACACGAGTTAAGCCATAAATCGTGCAAGTCATCCCGATGATGATGATGATGCTAAAGTATATATTTTATGGCTGATGGCCATTTCGTCAATACGAGCGGTGTAACGATTTTTTAATTTGTTTTTGTATTTCTATAGCCAAATTGTTTTCTGATTAATACGGTCGTACTTTAGTGGCTGTATGATTTTTTACTAATAATACTCATTTTGTGAAAAAAAAAAAAATAATATATATTTTATACCATTGTTTGCTATCATATAAATTATTCTTCTATTTCCAATGCTCTTGCGTATGTAATTATGATAATCTCAGCTTTCTATAACATTGCTCTCGATTCCGGTAAACAAGTGTACGTAATGATTTAAAAGTAACACTATAAAAAGAATGATTCCCATTAAAATTCAAATTAGCCTTTCCAAACAACAAACAAGCGTATATTTTACCATATTTATTTCATATATGTGCAATTCTCAAAAACAAACGCCAAAAACGGACGCAAAAAAAAA